>MJUU01056469.1:0-15843 GCA_002080025.1 Modiolus philippinarum
AAAACGTTTTTTGAAAACCTACGACTTTTCCCCATAGTTAACTACTGTGGTTATCCTCGTTTCTGACGTTAACTAACGTTTTCCTTTCTTTGACAATTACTGATGGGATTGGTATGTATGAGTGTCTTATAGCAGTTTAAAACTGTTGAGTTAGGTTTCTAGTTTTTCAATATGCCAAAATATCGACCAACTACATCTATACATGCACCTAGCCATACTCTGACCTTTTCCATCATGATCGCGATCTCCGATTTGAGGTATTTTGACTTAGTGGGTTAGCCAGAGCTGATCTGAAGTAGAAGATTATGTAGATATTTTATCTGACGCTAGATTCGTTTTCACTAATTCAAATTGCAGACGAACCTGCAAGGTCTTCTTTTTATCGATTGCATATGGTATTGTTACAGTGATATTACTTACTCTGAGACACATTTCCAATGTCATGTGGCTTCAATAGTGCGATGAATATCTATAATAGATCGTTCTGTACTGTGCAATTATCGATGATTTTGATCTCGTCTTCAAGTGGAGCATCTTTGATATCCCTTTTGATCCATTCGAGGATATGAACTCTTCTTTGCTTCGAGTATTTGATAATTTCACGACTCTACGTGAGAGCTTTAATTCCCTCCCACTAAAAAGCTCTTGGCAATTAAATTCCCGGTTTTTTTCCTCGATGATATTTACCGACTTCTCTTTTGTCATTCGGCTGTATCCATTCAGAACTTCATCCGCAGCCATCTTTTACCGCGATCTTGCTTCTGATGTTTACAAAACACCTAACTATAGAAGTTTTACTATAAATTTAGTTTCCACAAATGGTCATTTCGACAACTTACGTCTACACAGTGCAGATCAGATCAATACGTCTGGAACACCATAAACCGACAACTTACGTCTGCACAGTGCAGATCAGATCAATACCTCTTGAACACCATAAACCGACAACTTACGTCTACACAGTGCAGATCAGATCAATACGTCTTGAACACCATAAACCGACAACTTACGTCTACACAGTGCAGATCAGATCAATACGTCTGGAACACCATAAACCGACAACTTACGTCTAGACAGTGCAGATCAGATCAATACGTCTGGGACACCATAAACCGACAACTTACGTCTACACAGTGCAGATCAGATCAATACGTCTGGAACACCATAAACCGACAAATTACGTCTACACAGTGCAGATCAGATCAATACGTCTGGAACACCATAAACCGACAACTTACGTCTACACAGTGCAGATCAGATCAATACGTCTGGAACACCATAAACCGAAAGATTTATTAAATAACAAAATACCGAAGTTACTGTGAATTAAGTTGATAAAAAAATGAATCAAATGGAAAGCCAAAATCAGCTAAGATTAGAGATTTGCATGAGTGTCAAACAAAATTTACAAAAATTTTGATATCGAAGTTTCAGACACAATCGGTTTAAGTACGGCTCTTTGACAGTACAGAAAAAATGGTTGTACGTGCCAATTAAAACTGTATATACTAAATCACCTGTACTTGTATACTTGTCTTAAATGATGATATACGCGAGTGCTCGAACTATATACTCGTAGACGTCGCGCACGATATTGGCACCACCGAACGTAACGTCAAAAAGCATATTTTTTTTCAGTTTTCGAAGACGTCCTGGTTCCTTTTTTATCATTTTAATATTCTTTCTGTCTGTCATTCTTTAAGTTAATTTTTTTATCAACTACATTTTTCTACCTATTATCAATTTTTGTTTGTATACAGGTTATATCCTATATGAATATATTATTAAAAACCATTTATATGGTTCACGTCTTTCCTTCTGCATGTTTGTTATTCCCAATATCTTATAGCAGAAAATTTTCGCTAGGTTCTAAGGTTTACTACTTTTGTATGGTCCTCGCTAACGGGAAAAAGAAACCCGCTAGTTTTGGGCGAATATAAAGCTCACTGTTTTGAGGATATCGTTGAAAAGTGCTACCGATACGATCAGCAATAATGATAACTAAATTAAACATAAAACTCAAGTAAACGATCATCTCTTTTCAATTACGGGTAAATGAAGATGTTTCAAAAACAAGCAAGAGTATATTTGAGGGACTGGGTATTTTTTAGACTCGGGACTTGAGCCTAATTTTGGGCGTACTTTGGACTTGACCACTTGAGTCCATGGACTCCATGGACTCAAAAGTCATAGCAGTTTGGACATTTTTCATCAAATTTCAAAAAGATTTAAAAAAAATTTAAAAATATGGACTCTGGACTTTGTCTAAAATTTTGGGTGTACTCTGGACTCAAGGGGTGGGGGTTATATCCTCATATATATCTGCTAGTATCAGTAGTTGGTTTGTGTGTTGAACTGTCAGAATACACAAAATTGCTGTAATTGATTTAATTTTTCCTTTTTGATATATAATTTTTTTTTATATATAATCTTTTTTATCTTCGCGTCATTTTATTGTGACAATGAATATAATTCATATACAGACAAAAACTACCCGAACTGCCGAGAGAGTTTGTTTAAAATCGGATCCTTCTTCCGACGGTTGTTCACATAAGGGCGAACAATGCTTGCGATCTGTGTGATTTTTTTTTATAGAAAATAGAGTCAGAGTCGCGGTATACAAATTTAATTGATTTTGATGTCCCTTTTCAAGCCCTTTTGATTGATTTCTTTGCCGACAATTTCGGTAAATTGTATTATTATTTTGCATTAATTTGCACCGAAGACACATAAGTTTTCAAAATGGCCAACTTCGGTATGTCATAGATGTATTAGCCAATACATTAATGGGTATGTGTTATTTCATTACATCTATGGGTATGTGTTATTTCATTTATAAACAATTCGTTGCTATAATAGGCAATATGTCGGCAATTTATATTATTCGAAGTGCCAGGAATCCAAACTGGTATACAGGGAAGTTCATTTCCGCCGCATTCGAACAAACAATATCACATTAGCTCCTACCTCGAAAGTTACGTATTCTATCAGACCGAATAAATGTTTGAAATATTTCGAATGAACATATCTTGAACAAAACGGATATTTACTTCATTCTTTTTCGTATTTCAGATTTCGTATTAGCTCAATAATTTCTGAAAACAATGTACAGGCAATTTTAACTACATATATGATACATTGGGCACCCTGTTTAAGGAAATAATGGTGTTAAAAAAATAACAGAACTTTAAGTAGAGCTGTTGTGTTAGATTTTGTGCATTGTTTTTTTTCATTGTTGTTTATTATGTTGTATAGACATTTGGTGTTGCTTTTTGGCTTGGTTGTTATTTATATATATGTGTTTGGGAGCAACCATTAGATTTTTATTGCGACCTTTGGAGGAACATCCGCTCCTGGATATTTTCACGCAATCGTTGAACCTATTATCCTAAATTATCCTGCTTATTTTTATATCAGCCTTTTCATGTCCTGTTAATTTTGTATTTACTAAATTTCTGACCCTGGATTTTTTTTTCGGAATTCCTTTTTACCACACCCCCATTAAAAACATTAATGAAATAGAGTGTATTCGTGGTTTATTCTATATAGTTTCCAGTTAAGGAGGTTTGCTCCTCATGTTTTGGGATTTTGGTCAGATTTTCGGAATCCTCGGGTTTTATCCATCTAAATGCATTATAATTTTTTGCCCATTGACCCCCTTATTTTTTTCCATAATTTCACTTTACACATCTTTGTGAGCATTTTGTAAAAAATTCATTGAATTCTATTTATTCTGTCACATTCATTCATGGTCAGACATTGTTAATGTCAATCCTATGAAAAATCAGAGGAGTTCGGTTTCCCGCTAAATTTTCAATCACTTAAATCTCAAAAACTAGATCATCAACCTATCTTTTTTTTTTCACTTAAATTGTTTCTTTTTTAATTTTCTAACAAAACATCATGTTTATTTGAAATCCTATTTATTTTCAAATTGAGTAGCGAACCCCCTTAACTATACCAAGAGGTATGAAAAAGGAACAGAACAGTTAAAGTGGCTCTTCATCTCCAGTGAAGGTGTAAATAATTAAAAAATATTATGCATGAATTCGTATCACAATCGTGAATACGGAGAAATTATATAAAAGACAGTTTGTGTCATACATCTAGCCATTGCAGTTTATTTATAAAACGGATGAATAATTCATCTTGTATTATTTTATTTTACCTGTATTGAGGGGCGGACAGGGGCGTCTTTCTTCTTTCTCTCACCTCTTTCTCCTGTCTCCCACCCATCGCCACTTTCTACTGCCCTTTCTCTTCTCCCACCTCTATTTTCATTTCTTTCTCTCTTCTCCCGTCCCCTTTCTCCCTCTCCTCTCTCCTTTCTCTCGGTTCCCCTTTATCCTGTCCACCCCCTCCGTTTTTGTTCGTGTGTGTATTTTTTAATGACAAAGTTGTTTCTGATGTTTTTAAATTTATTTAAACATAGGGAAAACAAGTTGTATTTCAGTATATTACAAAGCGTTGTATTTATACAGCTTGATGAAAGGCAGTTATCTTAAAAAATTGAATAATGCCGTCAATGATTTTATGATGCATCAATTCCCTGAATTCTACATTATCACACTGTCAAATTTGGGGTCTTTCAAGTTCAAAATATTATCGAAATGGTTAAATATGTCTGTGTAACCTTGTACATGTGTTACGCGTCTACACCATTAAAAATGACGCTAAAGCGATATTATATCAAGTACAATTTTTTTGCATTATTTTCAAAAAGAGTATACGTTTCTTTTGAACAAACTATGTGAAATTCCGAATCTTTTGTATATAACATTTTATATTCTTGTGATTTTTTATTCTTTTATTTAACAATGAACCATTTGTCAACACGAAATTCGCCACGTGGTACCAACATCGTGCGCGACGTCGTACTCCTTTTTCCTCATTGGAGGAATTTGCATAATAGGTGACAGTATACATGTATTTTCGTTAAAGAGATTAAATGATATTTAACATATTAAGAATGAAATCACATTGCATAACGATGTGTGATCGTATAACCTTCCGCGTTAAAATAGTAAATTACGATATTGGAAAAACATTTTTACAAGGTAAGCTTGTGTTGTTACAGCTATATCAATTCGTTATTCCAAGAAGATTTCTGAAGAATTCTAATAGAAATCTTTTGTACAGAAAAAAGCGAAAGTAGAACTAAGTGGTACAGCAAAGTCTAGTAAGGCATCATCTATAAGAGTTTCATGATCTTTCCTCCACGTTGATGTGTCATAGTGTGATATTTGGCGTAATACATAACAATGACAACATTTGTGTTTATTAGGGTTCAAGACATTCTTAAAAAAAACCTATTTTATATCAATAGCAACCTATACTTAACAAAATACATGAACCAACAAAAACTGTACAAGTTATTATAGAGTCCGTTTAAAAATAAGCTTTCCTGCTACAAAAGTGCAAAAGTTTTGCTCATTGTTTAAATAAACCTGCATGTAAAAACCACAGAGGTGAAAAACGACAGCGGAAAATTAACAATTTACGAATACATGTATCATGTAACCAAATAAAGATTATTAATATACACATTCCTAAATTAGTGTGTGTTGGAAAACATCAATTTGCGGTATTTGATACACATGTATCATGTTATCATTTCACATATATTAATATTGTACACAATCTTAGATAAGAATTATAAGTCGGTTGTGGTTGATTTGAATGATGATGGAAAACATGGATGTTGGGTGTCAATTTTTTAATATATAATAGTCGTTGAGTGACCCCGTCCAAGATTGTGATTTTTATGTTTGAAACTCATCCAAGATGATCATCAGCGAGGAACAATCACTACTTCGTGGGTACGTAAATTCGTGGTTTCAATATTTTATGCATTAAACCTCTACGGGAAAATGCATTTCGTCGGGAACTTAATTTCGTGGTTTAAGCAAACCATGAAATCCACGAAAATTAGGAATTTCACAGTAGTTTATCAAAGATCCTTTCTGAAATCACTGGAGCGATTCCAATTATATTTTGTGATAAAAGTCGTTGGATAACCCCTTTACAGTTTGTGATTTTCATGTTCTTACCTCATTCAAGATAGCCACCGGTGAGGAGCATAGTTTAACATCGGACCCTATGGGCAATACAATGTAAATTCAAAAATTATTTCCTCTGAAACCACTGCAACCATTTCAGTTGCATTTTATTATGAAAGTCCTTAGGAAGCAACCTTCAAGGTTTGTTATTTCTATGTTGTTACCTCCTCCAATTATACCGCTAACGGGGACATACAAGGATCCCATAGGAAATGCAAAAATTAAAGATATCGGAAACCTGATCTTATGATGTGAGATATTTCTGCCTTGAAATATTTCAATTTCCAGCAAAATCTGAAATTTCGAGAAATCATTTATCTATAATTTTGATTTATTGATGTTGCTGTTGTAATTTAAGCGTAATAAAATCAAAGACATTAGGTGCTAGGGTCCGTTTTGAATCTAATATGAGTTATGAGTTGAAGGCCTTATGGTAATTTCAAGATGATGAACAGCAAAAATCGGTTATTTTTCTTGAATCATAATATCAGTTTTATATTATAATTATAACCTTGTTGTAACTATTTTATTTCTTTTTTTAGATCAAAATGATATGCTGATTTAGAATGACGGACAATGCTGAACATAACTTTTACAGACTTATTGCATTTTTAGTGGATATTGCTCCAAGTGTTGTTCACAAATACTTCAAACAAAACATTCTTAAAAATGTTAATGGTGAAAGTTTTACAGATTATTTAAACCGTAATAAACATAAGTTGTTTCATATCTGGCGCTACATCAAGTGTTGTCAGCGCTTACAAAATCAGTCATCGAAAAGCAGAGTTTTGTGTGATAAGCAATTTTATCTCTTGTTTGACGATGACAAAAATTGGCAACATCCAGGCGAATGTATTTGTAGGTATGAAGCAAAACAAAATATCGAATTAAAAGTTCTTGATATCTCATTAGCATATAGTATCCTTATCAACTGTGAGAAGTTAGGTTATTCTGTGCAGCAATGGATAGAGCAAATTAAGAAAATGAGGAATAAAGTTGTTCACCAGTCAGATGTAAAATCTATAACTGAGCAAGAATTTCAGTCCATTTGGATAAATCTCGAGAATGTTGTTGCGGGACTCGCTTCAACAATTGATAGTACTTATGAAACAGAAATAAAAACACAGATAACTGAATTGCGAGGAAAGATCTTAGTTCACGAAGACAAATTGAAACTTAAAATACTGCTTGAAGAATGGTATATGGAAAGAAGACTAGAATTTGAGGTAAGATATCACTTTCATAAAAAATGTAAAATTTCCTCTATTACCAATTTTAAGCCTCAAGAATAGAAAATTCGGGGGACATATAGTTTTTACCTTCTACCACCTTTTAAAAGCAATCGCTGTTGAGTTGCTAACGGACACTACCGTAATGAAATGGGAACTTTTGGTCGAAATAAAACCGGTTATTACTCACAATTTCTTCTGAAATTCCAATACTAAGTCATTATTTTTGCGGTGACAATTTTCCCGGTGGTTTTGCATCTGCTGTGTCTTTTTGTCCTTAAGATATTACCTGTCTTTCTTCTGATAGCAATAAACTTGTCCAGAGCAATCTCAGAAACTATGAGAATTACAGCTTTGATTGATTGATTGATTGATTGTTGTTTAAGCCAACTTCAGCAGTATTTCAGCTATATCGTGGCGTGAACTGTTGATGAAATTACAGCTTTAAAACTTCGTAGGAGGTTAGTCTTATATACGTAGATGTGCATTTAAAACATTTCAAAAGGGGTTTTTAGGGTACATTTGGGGTGTCAAAATAATTATATTTGATTAGAGTTATAATAAGAAAATTTGCGTTTGCCCCCAAGGGACATCATTTTTATTTGCAAAACTCCTTTCATCAAATAAATGACACACAGAGGCAGACTAAAGAAAAGTTCTGGATAGAAAAGCTGAAATCCAGTTTGAATGTAAATGTTTGAAAATTAAATACATGTTAATTTCCTGCCCCTACCCATGGTGCCCAATTTTTTTGTTTTCTTTTCATGTTACAATTTTTATTAACAGCATCCAACATTTAGCTCTCGATACTTTGTTTAAATATTGCAGTTTATTCTTTGTAAATAGGTTTTGTTTGACTGTATTTGCATAGATATTACAGACAGATTACACTGATCCTGCCATCTCAGTGTGAGAGCAAAGGGAAGTCAAAATAGAGTGAACCACAAATTTATTTTGACACGTAATATGAGAGTAAAGTATATTCATTAACCGAAATTTGAACAGGTCTTCGGTGGTCTAGCGGTAGCATGCCAGAATCTCAACTCTTAGGACTTTGACAAAAGGGGTTCGTTTCCCACTGAAATAATAAAAAAAATTAATATTTAATATTAAAAGACTAAGACTTTGGATTTGGATTGATAAAAGTATTGAAAAATACATCACAAGCAGATGATTCAATCCAAAATGTAAAAAAAAAAATTCAACCAGGTACCCAAGATTGCACTTAATTCATCTTGTGATATGACCATTTCGACAACAAATGTCTCGTCAATGCAGATTATAACAAAACAATTGGACAACCGAATAAAAACGAAAAATTTCTGAGTGTCATTTCAAAAAATTGAAATAGCCCCACTTTTTTATTTTGGAGGGGCGATCTCAGAAGTAATTGGAATTTCTTTTAATCACAATGGGAAAACTACGAAAAAGCAACAGAGTTAAGTGGAAAGGATGATAAGATAAGAGTAGCATCATTGTTATCATTAATGGGAAAAGAATGCTTTAGAATTTACAAACATTTAGACATGGCAGAAGATGACAGAAAGAAAACAAAAACAAATCTTGATGCAATGAAAAAACATTTCGAACCGCAAGCAATTATCTGAATCATGTGACTTTGGAACATTGACTGAAGACAATTATCTGAATCATGTGACTTTGGAACATTGACTGATGAATTAGTTAGGGACAGAATCGTATTAGGAACGAAAGATAGCGCAGCTAAAACACGAATGTTGCGTGAACCAAAACTTGATCTGAAAAAGGCAATTGACAAGTGTAGATCTAGTGAAGTAGCTGAACAGCAACTTAAGAAGTTAGAACCCGAATCGTCGAAGGATAGCGTACATTTTATCAAACAGAAAGAAAGTAATCAAATCTAAGCAAAAGCAGAGCACTGAAAAACACAAATGCAAATATTGTGGAGGAAGCCATGCTAAAGATAATTACAAAAACAGGAAAACAGCAAACACCTACAATGACCAGGAACTACAATCACATGCCACAATTTACAAGCAAACTGCACCAGAAAAACAATAATGAAAACAAGAGACAAACATAAATAACGATAGGAACTCGGGATAGCCGGACTTGGTACCGGCACCAGCAAAAGCCAGTGGTAGGGTTAAACCGGTTTATGGGTACCCAAACCTCCCCTTTCTCTATCCCGTTTCCCTATAGTATCATAAACACGCGAATAAAACCCAATACAGGTAGACTACTAACTCAATGACCACTATCTTGGAACAGAAAAAGCATAAGACAAAACGTAATTTTGAAAGAAGGGTCAAAGAGTGCTCGCAGCTAAACTGCCGGCTAGCTCAAGGAATCTAGTCTGCTGGTAAAACACTGTCGCACTACGGAAGAAAAATCAAACTCAAAACTTCCCGAAGGGTTTGGTAAAGAGTCTTCATGTATTTCAGCAGACATCGGCAGTATCAGTGAGAGGCCAGTATATATGTAAAGTCTTCAGTTTACTGGAATCCAAAGCCAATTTAACGGATTTTTCAGAATATCTCGTCGATATCCATTATTACGTAAAGAATGTAAGTTACGTCCCAGTTTTTCTGGATTATTAAACCGAATGCCCAGCTTATTCACAGAAATGTGCAAAATGTGGAAAGCTGAGCCATTTTGCACGAGTGTACAGGCAGACAATTAGAAAAACATTTAAGTCGAGCAACAGAAATTATAAACAGCAGAGGAAGAACGTCCATTTAGTAGATGACGAATCATATACCGATGATCAAAGCACATCGTCTGACGAATCAACCTTCAAAATAACGCACAGCATTAGGACCGTTAAGTCAAAAGGAAAACAATGGTTCGTCAACATGAAAATGCAACTTGCAAACCAGAAATTTGCGACTGAAATTGAATGCCAAATTGACACAGGATCAACTTGCAATTTAATTAGCTTCAGAGATTATTGCAACATTTCACAGGGTGGCAACCGAGTCGTTCGAAACTTAAGCTGTTCGATGGATCTAGATTGGAACCTATTGGGCAAGCAATAATCTCATGTCAGAGAGATGGAAAATACTATGATTTCGAATTTCAAATCGTGGATGTGACACAGAATCCCCGATTGTCAGCTGATTCTTGTGAGAAAATAGGCATCATAAAGCTCAATGAATATATAGTTCATATGATTAGCGAAAAGCCGAATGAAGATAGTCTTACCCGTGAGCAAATACTGAAAGAATACAAAGATGTTTTCACAGGATAAGAATGCTTACCATAACAAATATGTTAACTCCAGCTGCAATAATTCTAATGAGCTGTATGGCCATTTCGGAAATTAATTCCTCATCAGCAGCACTAGAACCCAAACAGCTTAAAAAATGTTTAAAATGCATAAAACCAAACGAAATCCGAATAATCAGTAATATCAAATATAGCTAAGGACAAAACTACGATGGAGGGAGTTAATCCTTCGGTTTTAGAATTTACATAAATTTTGATAATAGTAATTGAACAAAGTGTACACATGAGGTATTATCTCATGTACAAGTACACCATATCTAAGAAAAATAAAGAGCATACATCTCTACCACGGGGAATTGTTTTACCAACTCCACACTGCAATAAAAGACAAACTGCTGTATTAAATATTTTACGTACAACGCTTCATTAGATTTGTGAATTACCTCTCAAAATTTCTACCCAACTTATCAGAAGTAAGCGAACCTCTGAGAAGGTTAATTACTGACAAAACACCGAGTGGTCATAGCAAACACAACAAGAGGAGGTGTTCCAGACAATAAAACAGCTTGTCACAAATTATCCATTACTTAAGTATTAGGATGTTAATCAGGAAGTCACAAAACAGAGCGCTGCATGTGAAATTGGTCTCCGGGTGCAAAACTTTTACAAGACGGACAACCTGTCTGCTATGCATCAAAGACGATGACAGAAATTCAACGATAATATGCACAAATAGAAAAAGAATGCCTAGCGATCGTATTTGCATGTGAAAGATTCGAGCAATACATCTATGGAAAAGAAAGAATACCAGTGCGTTCAGATCACAAACAACTAGAAGTTGTCTTTAAGATACCACTTCTCTCAGCACCAAAGCGATTACAAAGAATGTTACTCGGACTTCAAAAGTACAATATCGAAGTCGTTTACATGAAAGGCAAGGAATTGCATATAGCCGATTTCCTGTCTAGAGCAGCACTTCCAGATAAAGAAATTGACGAAAGTATATCAACACATGAAATTTTCAAAATTCAAGAGGAAGAAAAACTGTGCAAAGAGGTAGATAATACCATTTTGCAGTTTCGACTAAAGTGTCTGACAAAAATTTGAACAAAATACGTCAACACACTAAAGGAGACGAAGCAATCTACTATATTGAATGGATGGCCGGAGACAAAAAGATACATTACAAAATAGTATCAAAGAATATTAGTCGTATAGAGATGAACTTAGTGCACAAAATGGAATTTTGTTTAAAGACTAAGATCAGAAATGTTGCTGAAAATTCACTCAAGCCATCTTATATTGAATCATGTATCGGGAAAGCAGGAGGCACAATATACTGGCCACGAATGAACAGCGAAATCAAAGACTTCATTCAACAATACAGTGTATGCTATGAGTACCAAAGCAAACAGCAAAAAGAACTAATGACTCATTCTTTACCGATAATCCCGTGGAACAAAGTTGCCATTGATTAGTTCTCAATCAAAGAAAAGAACTATTTAATAACGGTAGTTTTTTATTCTGACTTTTGGGAACTAGATGAATTGACAACATCTACATTATCTGAGACAGTTATCAAATGCTTGAAAAGATACTTCAGTCGACATGGAATTCCAGAATACGTAGTAACAGATGGTGGGCCACAATTCTGTAGTCAAATATTTGAGCAATTCTCAAATGACTGGGAATTTGAACACATAGTAACTTCACCTTATGACAGTCAATCAAATGGAAAAGCGGAATCAGCAGTTAAAATTGCGAAGAGAATTCTAAAAAAAGCAAAATGTGACAGAAAAGATAAATGGAAGGCAATATTAGACTGGCGTAGCACACCAACAATAGAAATGGATAGCAGTCCAGTACGTCTAATGTCAAAATGAACTAGAACTTTACTACCAACAAAAGACACACTGTTGAAACCACATGTTACGAACAGGTTAAACCAAAGATAGAAAACAAACGTAAGAAAGCAAAATATTACTGAACAGCAAAGAACTTTCCAGAGCTACAAATAGGAGAAACTGTGTGTGTTCGTCCTACAGACAGATCAGAGAAATGGCAATTAGGAAAATGCATTGAAAATGTTTGTCCAAGATCTCATGTTGTAGACATTAATGGTGCTTCTTATAGAAGTATGAAAGTGAGTGATATATCGTTTGAAAATAATGAAACTGACAATCAACCTGCTTCAGAACCAGTTGTAAAAAGAGACAATTATACAATCAGAAAATGCAACCAGCGCGACCGCACAACAACCAAGAAGAAGTGCGAGAACTGTAAAAATACCGAATTAATTCAAAGATGTAAAGATGAATTACAATGTGTTCCGTTGTGAAAATTAACTGTAAAAATACTTAATTTTAGTAGATTAGTTTTATTACTTCTCATTGACAGTTTTAAAAAATGACAGTAATAATTTATTTCATTATTTTAATTAGATATTAAGTTTATTTTGAAAGAAGGGCAGTAAAGTTATTTTCAAATTGTATTGCAAAAATTTAGTTCAATGAAATGAATTCTTCTTCTTATGAAAGGGAAGGGGGGGGGGGATTTTTAACATAACATATATCATAGAACAGCGCTCAGCATAGATCGGTCATTAATATACCATAAAAACGAAGCACAAATAAGATGTTGGGGTTTTCATCGGTATTCACTCTAATTCTTATTTTAAAGCAAAACAAGATCCATGGGTTCTCTTTAACAAAGTGAAAGAGAATGAGGTCTGTTAATTATCTGAATAAATAAACCGTCTATAAATCCAGTCAACTTGCCCATCTCCTCCGGATTTGCGAATATTTACGCTAATGAAGGGCCTAAAAAATAAAAATGGCCATATACAGTAGATAAACTAACTGCAATTTTGACGCGCGTAAGCTTCATCACCTATGTGATGATATGTCATGAAAAAAAAAAGAAAAAAAAAAAACAAAAACAAAAACAAGAAAAAAAAACCAAAAAAAAAGTTCGCAAGATTATAAGGATGATGCAAAATACACGTTATTTCCATCATTCTGGTGAGGTAATAGCGAGCGTTTATTATCTTCCTTTTTTCTTCTCCACATTTTCTCAATTTTTCGTGTTTATTACAAACAATCGTCACGTGTCTACTACATGTGTTTGTTTACGTTTTCATTCACCTTTATCGTGTTTGATTTGTAAACATTAAGTCACGTGCCTATTCAATGAGACGTTCTGTGCCATATTCCAATTTGCAAGTGAAAACAAAATTTCAAGCTACCTTTAGTTTGATTCAAAGTTATTCTAAGATTTGTTTCATGCAGCTACATCCGTATCTATTATCTTTCTTGTCCCATGTATTAAGAAACAGCATTTACTTGTTTAACATTCATTTTCCCGTCGGACAACTCGACTGGATCTTTTTTTGCATTGAAGTGTGTTTGTATATTGATAATTTTGAAAGTAATTTGTCTTAGTCCACATGGTCCTAATTATACTGTTGATGTACTAGAAAACTTATATTTTAAGTAACAGTGTTGTAATATCAATTACATAACATTATTGTCAGTTACATGCAAGGTGGTACAGGGGCTTATATATATTGACGAACCCATGTGTCTGAGATTTGTTATTATCGTGAGTGTGTGATCATTATAAGTCGAATTTCGCGGTTATGGTGTAAATAAATCGTATGTTGATAGCCCCTATACCACCTTAATCTTCGATATTTTTCTTTGCAATCTTGTATTTTTGTTCCACTTTATTATTAACATAGTTGTATAAAATATCAAAACTGGTCTTTATATACTATTATATAATAAATTGTAGCATATTTAAATTTTGTTCGTACAAAAATTACTTCAGGTTAATGACAGTTATTTAACAATGCTACTGCTCTCAATTTTTGTTTTGTCTGCTTTGTATATTTGTTTTCCCTTTTTATGTTTATTCATCAATTTATTATTGATATACTTGAGACAAATACTGTACATAGCTATGACTGGAGTGGTGATGTTATATTGTATGAATGACCTATCGATTTTGTTCATTTGTGGTTATATAATTGACAATGGGTAGTGATTTACAAACTTATCGTATATCAATAGGTCATTTTTACTTTGCTACACATTCGCTAATAAGTAAAAAGATTTTGCTTAGATTGAATGGTCGATCTGTATTCTTTGAATTCTTGAAATTACTTTTTCGGAGTAAGTATGTTTTATCAGTAAGTTACTCGCTCTATTTCAAATTATTTTTGGCTAACCCAGTTTCAATGTTTGTTATTTTATTATTGATTTTTCTTAGCAATGACATAGAACTAAATCCAGGTCCCACAAGCACTGGTGAACTTTCAATTTTTCATTTGAACATAGGAGTTTGCGAAATAAAATAGATTATGTTGAAAGCGTCATTAATGAAGCGGATATAGTATGCTTAACCGAAACCCACTTGGATAACAATGTTGACAATGATGACATCTTTATTGAAGGTTATTGTACAGAACCTTTTAGATTGGATAGAAACAATTCAGGCGGTGGTGTTATTATATACACAAGTAATTCTATCCATGCAGAACGTCGTAGGGATTTAGAGTTTGACGGAGAGGTAATATGGCTAGAAATAGTTTTCCCTAATTACAAACTACTACTTTGTGCTTTATACCGTCAATCTGGTGATAATCATCCTTTTTGGGAAAACTTCCATCACTCTATTGAAAATGCCCTCTTGTATTCCCCTTATGTATTGATAACTGGAGATGTAAATGTTGATCTTCTTACCGATCATTCACATGTTATTTTTGACATTATGAGATTAAATGGTTTGAAAAATGTAATAACTGAACCAACCAGGACATGTTATACAAGACGGTCTTTATTAGATCCCATTATTTTATCTGAAAATTGCGATTTCATTGATTCGCATGTCATACAAATTGATAGAAAATATAGTGATCATGAAGCTACTTTAATTTATCTTAAAGCTCCAGGGAAATCGAAAAATACATATAAACGTAAGATATGGGACTATAAACATGCAGATTTTGAAAAATGCAATGAATATATAGCTTCTTTTAATTGGGATTCCATACTTTCAATGGATTTTAATATAGATGCAAATTGCCAAAACTTCATGAATAAATTTCTAGAATTTGTTAAGGGAATGTATTCCTCAAAAAGAAATTAATGTCCGATCTGATGATCAAGTTTGGTTCAACTCCGAATTAAGAAGGGAAATAAGAAAGCGTGATAGACTTCACAAACAAGCCCGTCTTTCCAAAAGTGCCGCAGACCTAAACAAATATAAAAAACAGAGAAATCATGTAAATAATATTAAAAAGTTTACTAAAGAGCAGTTCTATTTGAATATTAACAATTTATTAGACG
>MJUU01056469.1:19659-74684 GCA_002080025.1 Modiolus philippinarum
CGATTGAAATTTATGCGCTTTGTTCACATTAATTACACACTTCGAATCCCTTTTTCTGAAAGTTCATTTTAATAGACAATTTTAGTACCTTGACAGTAATAAACCAGAATGAACCGGGCACATTTGATTTCATGCATTTTAACTTGTCAAACTGCTCTAACGGCTGTGAAAGCCCAAGGTTTGAGCTGATCTAAGTATTTGTATACAATATTTCCGTCGCATTTATCAAATTGAATTGTTTTCGTGTAACTTTAGTGATTTTTATGCCCGCGGATCTTTAGATCGGGGGCATATTGTTTTTGTCCTGTCTGTCTGTCTGTCTGTCTGTAACTTTAACCTGGCTCATAACTTTTAAACCAGATATGATAGGACCTTCATATTTGGTATGTGTATTGATCATGTGAAGCCAAACACCATTATGCAAATTTCACTAAGGTCAGGTCAAAGGTCAAGGTCACAGAGGTCAAAAGGTCAAAATCTAGATTTTGCTATAACTCGTTAATTACAATTGCTAGAGGCTTGATATTCTATATGTGAATAGATCTAATCAAGTTCAATACAAATCCACCAAAAAATTTTGGGTCAGGTCAAAGGTCAAGTTCACCGAGTACAAATTTGAAAACTTTAACAAAAACTTTAACATTGCCTATAACTTTTAAACGAGATGTGATAGGACCCTCATATTTGGTTTGTGGATTGATCATGTGAAGCCAAACACCATTATGCAAATTGACTAAGGTCAGATCAAAGGTCAAGGTCGCAGAGGTCAAAAGGTCAAAATATATATTTTGCTATATCTTGTTAATTACAATTGCTAGAAGTTTGATATTCTATATATGAATAGATCTAATGAAGTTTAATACAAATCCACCAAAAAATATGGGTCAGGTAAAAGGTCAAGGTCACCGAGTGAAAATTTAAAAACTTTATTATTGCCGATATTTTTCCAACCAGATGTGATAGGACCTTCAAATTTGGCCTGTATATTGATCATATAAAGCTCAACACCATTATGCAAATTTCATTAAGGTCAGGTCAAAGGTCAAGGTCACAAGTCAAAAGGTCAAAATCTAGATTTTGCTTTTAGCTAGTTAATTTCAATTGCAAGAGGCTTGATGTGCTTAGTAAAAATGTCTACTTATTCTTATTTTTGTGGATGTGTTGTATCTTTATTCGTATGCCTTGGATCTGAACATTTACGCGTGTTACGTTCCTGTGATATTGTATCAGCGTTTTTTAATTTTGATTTGAACCTTTTTATTATCTTTGCATATCTGTGTATTTTATGGGTTACCCCTCAATTTTTTCTCAATATTTTCATTATAATGACTTTGCAATTTTTGTGGGTTATTAAAATTCCTGATATGATTTGAAAATGTGCAATGTAGTCAGGACCGTAGCTACGTAAGGCTCGAGTAGGCATGTGGTCGGTGCTACTAGTAATAGACCAAAGTTCTCTGGGGGATTGACCAGCCCAATAGTCAGACTTGTCCGACATGAAAATTTTACCCGGCTATTTATAGAATTTTACTGTTAATATGAAAATTGAACCCCCTAAAATAGCGAGGCTTTACTCCGTGTATTGCATGGGATTAGGCTTCATTTTGTGACAGTTTTGTTAATTAAAACTTCTTTCAGACCACTGTAAACGGAGATGTAATGGTAACTGGAAGTGCAACCTCTTGTTGCAGATACAGAACTCTGTATTCTACTGGCTTTGATGCCTTATACACAAGGGAAATGAATCTGACTCAGTCAATTGCCTCAGATTTATCCACGTATAATTCTGTTAACAGAGGAGGACATGCTTACCCTTTCGGAGCACCTGATGTCACTCTCAGTTTCACTGGAGTTCACATTGTGAGTGCCTTTGTTTTGGATGTTGTAATTTCTGTTTCTGTGCTTTATATCTGTCTAACGTCATTGGTTTTTTGTGTCTAACGTCATTGTTTTCTGTGTTCTCGTTTTGGTCGTGTCTTTAGACTTCGAATTTTGTAAATTTCACTCCTTTGTTCCTTCGGTATTCTACTGCCGTTGTTTCCTATAATTTTAATACAGTAAATAAAAACTTTTGCTCATTTTGACATGACATGTGAATCAAGAAAATCTGATATGACTATATAAAACATTTCACTAATTAACAAAATAGTACAATAAATTGTATTAGCTCTGAAATACTTTTAGGTGACAACCATTATGATAATAACATTGTGTTTAGCAATGACTCTGCCAAAATAGTGGTCAGGGTTGAGACCATAGTGCACGACCCGCAGGGGAGTGCACTATGTGTATTCAACCCTGACCACTACTTTGGCATAGTCATTGCTAAACACAATGTTATTATCATTATTATGCTAACTGTGTCATTAATTTTCATCTTTTTAGTACAATTTCCAAGATAATAAATGTTTGTTCTTTTCATTTAGTTTAAATGTCACTTTAAATTCCTATATTTCAAACAGCGGGTTCAAATTGTTGCATAATGTCATAGAAATTTGAAAAATAACTTTTTATTGCGGATCTGCAAATATTCATTTTTTTTCTTGATATAAAATGAAGAATTAAGTAAAATGAATGGTCACAAGTGGGGTAAAAACTTTATTTTATTAGAAATATTACCAAATTAAGGTAATGATTTCTATGACAGTAGATCCATACAAGTAAGATTTCCATCACTATTTGATTGACAATACTGTAGCTCCGCCTTCCAAGTCACATGACAGGCATAGTACATGGCTGTAGGTATACTATGCCAAAATAGTATATCTGACACTATTAATGCAGTTTCTTACAGAAAGAATAATAATACTTAATGTCCAGCTCTTAATAACATCTTAATAAATAAGTCAAAATATGAAAATTTAAGGCCAAAGATAAGATATGGAATAATAAAAACAGTTCTAAATTTTGTCTAAATGAACTTGGTGATACTATTTAGGGATTATTGCTTTCCATATCAATTAAATTCAATGCTGCTGATGAGAGGTAACTTCTTGAAACACGTGTACAGAATAACAACACTTACTGTTTATTATACAACTTAGGTATGTTTGTATCTTCCAGTGTTCATGCTTCATATAAACACGTGTACGGAATAACAACATTTACTGTTTATTATGCAACTTAAGTATGTTTGTATCTTCCAGTGTTCATGCTTCATATAAACACGTGTACAGAATAACAACATTTACTGTTTATTATGTAACTTAGGTATGTTTGTATCTTCCAGTGTTCATGCTTCATATAAACACGTGTACAGAATAACAACATTTACTGTTTATTATACAACTTAGGTATGTTTGTAACTTGCAGTGTTCATGCTTCATATAAACACGTGTACAGAATAACAACATTTACTGTTTATTATACAACTTAGGTATGTTTGTATCTTCCAATGTTCATGCTTCATATAAACACGTGTACAGAATAACAACTTAGGTATGTTTGTAACTTCCAGTGTTCATGCTTCATATAAACACGTGCACAGAATAACAACATTTACTGTTTATTATGCAACTTAGGTATGTTTGTATCTTCCAGTGTTCATGTTTCATATAAACACGTGTTCAGAATGACAACATTTACTGTTTATTATACAACTTAGGTATGTTTGTATCTTCCAGTGTTCATGCTTCATATTCCATCAAAGTCAATATCTTACATTAACTTTGCAGATCTAGTAGCGGAGAAACTGGGCAATGCAGTTGATTTAATTGTACGAGTTAACAGCGGCATTGAAAGGCTTTTGAACCAGGAACTATTGAAAGAACCAGATGAATCTTCACATATCACTAACAACTTCGGCATAGAAATTGGTAAAGGTTCTACACAAATTTTCACTGATTACAGAAAGAATCAAAAGCAAAGATAGATAGGGAGCAAATATTGGGGAGTCGTTTCTTATTTTTTAATCGACATTTTGTGTTCACTAAAAGTTGAATGATATGTTTTACTCCCCATATTTACTTATTTTCATATACCTTTTAATATAATGCTTTGTTTTTTTGTACGCTTAAAAATTTATGTTCTTTTGAAATGTCAGCAGTTTCGTCGACCACAATATTTCACCGTTTGATGGGGTCTTTTAATTTTTAGAATTCTTTTTTGTTCCAACGGTCTGTTCATACGGGTATCATTTTACAGTATTGCTCAATTTCAGTGCAGCTTCGTAATTTCTGAGATATAAAATAGAGACACACGGAACAAAATGTTTTCTTTGTTTTGTTTTGCAATTGCAATGGAAAAGAAGTCAATGATACAAACATGTACCATGCAAAAGTTAATATATAGACAGTCTGGAATGTATGTTCAAACCATTGTTATTCAAATTTATGTCCAGTGTCATTTCATCTCTCTGACATGTAAATTATTTGGTCACATGGTTTGGTGGTATTTACATTAAAGCACATGTTTGTCTGTTTTTGTTTACAGAGAAATTAAATTACATCAATCGAACTCACCCTCCAATATTTTTAGCTTAGAAAAATAAAATTATCATAGACACCTAATGGGTTACTTTTTTAATTGTGGATGAAAAAATATAAATTTTGCCGTAAGAATTCGTACATACAATAAAAATATATTTTGCAAAAAAAATCTGAAAAAAAATTGTGAAATAAATTTTTACGAATTTTTTTCTGGAGATTTATAGAACTCAAATGGACAATACATCAAGGGCAAAAAATCAAGTTTGCCAATTTTTCAAAACGCCTCACTTCAATAATATTTATAAACACCTGCAAAATATCTCATCTTTGCTTGACCTACATTCATTGTGCCTACATCAAAGGCACAAAATCAAGTTTGCCAATTTTTCAAAACGCCTCACCTCAATTTGTCACGTGGTCAGCATCAATATTTATAAACACCTGCAAAATATCTCATCTTTGCTTGACCTACATTCATTGCGACTACATCAAAGGCACAAAATCAAGTTTGCCAATTTTTCAAAACGCCTCATTTCAATTTGTCACGTGGTCAGCATCAATATTTATAAACACCTGCAAAATATCTCATCATTGCTTGACCTGCATCCATTGTGCCTATAGTCCATTTGATTTTTATAAATCTCAAGAAAAAATTCTGAAAAATTCATTTCACAACTTTTTTTTTCTCCAATTTTTGTAGCAAAATATGTTCATAAAATACATACGAATTCATAAATATTGATGCTGACCACGTGTCAAATTGAAGTGATGCGTTTTGAAAAACTGTTAAACTTGTACATCGACAATTCTTTCAATATTAAACAATCGGTCCATAAAAATGCATAATAATAGCATGATAATTTGTACAAAACTGCATTTTTATTTACAAATATATTGTTTCTTAGACATATTTCAATTTCTATCATCAACAAATTATGCACATATGTCTTCTGTATTAAATTTTGAGGTCCACGACGGGGATATTTTGCAACGCTTAAAGTCTATTTTATGATTTAAGTAAATAATCAAGGACACGATGTTACATACGCAACATGTGATAAAATTGCCAATGAAATTACAATTTGCTTTTATTCCACTTGTTAAAACTATCTGAACATTATATTTGATAAATCTTCAGGTGTAAAGCAATGTGTTTATGCACGTATTAAATTATTGTATGCACTTTTATTTTCCACATTAATCGTCACACTTTTTGTCCCAATACTGCATTTCTCCACTTATGCAGTTGGAGGAGGCAATGCGAGATTGAGATGCACGTGCTGTGAGCACTCTTAAAAATATGCTAATCTGTGGCAAAATATGATAAATGGTCTGAATCAGAGATATGCGATAACCAATGAGCAGCTTGGCTTTCAATTTCCACAAATATCGTTTCGCATGCATTCCCACGTGTGTATTCTATAACTCTTAAGGTAAGTGAGAACCTAACCGTCAATCTAAAAGCAAACAATCCAAGGACAATGGCAACACCAGAAACAAAAAGGGGGAGAAAATACAATGTTTATTTCGCTGAACTTGATTACTCTTTATTCAGGGGCCGACTCCGACCTGCCGTTGGGTGTGGGGTTTTCTCACCGTTCATTGAAGATCTTATGATGGCTTTGAGTTGTTATTACTCCCCTTTGGGTCGTTGTCTCTTTGACACATTCCCCGTTTCCCTTCTTTTTTCTAATCACAACGAAAGTTATTGTGAAAAATTGTTTTGAAGCAAAAAGTGTTATATGTAAGTATATTTGAAGGAAAGAGTTCCATATGGCATCCCTTTGGTTGACGGAATAAACATAGAGATACATGGTGGGTGCCAAAAGGAACTCTTGCCCATTTGAATAGAAAAATGTAACATTTAGGCACAAAGGTAACAGTGAAATTGGCATTGCGTTTTTCTATCCACTTATTGGATAGAATTTAAGAGATGGTGACGGAAAAATATGCGAACTGCACAGGCTCAACATCAATAATTTCATTCATAATTTTGCGTGACCTACTTGAAACCAGTAACATAGTATAGTTAATTATACTGTAAATTCTAATTTCATTACTCTCTAAGTACGAATTACGTGCAGACAAAGGGGGAGAGGCAGAAGGAAAATCAAAGATAATAAATATAAATGTCTTCAATGGTAATAAATTAGCAAAGCGATGAAAATAGTTCTGTTTATTACTTACGTCGCTACGCTTCAGATAAAATTTCTGAATAATCTGTTTCAGAATAAAGCAACGGCAGTAGAATACCGAGGGAACAAGGGAAGTGATGATCACAAAAATCGAAGTCCAAAGACATGGTAAAAACGGCAACAGAGAAAAACAAAGACAAAACAAGCACGTGAGACAGCCACAATGCACGGAAATAAAAAGCCGAAATTAAGAACTAAGGCATTCATAGTGTAAACTCCCATGAAAACCTTGAGTGACATCAGGTGCTCCGGAAGGGTAAGCGAAAACCTTGAGTGACATCAGGTGCTACGAAAAGGAAGCATGTCCTGCTCCACTAGTGGCAACCGTCACACTATCAGTGAGTCAAGCCAGGATTGAGTCAAAACCGGTTATGTCAAATCTATGACAAATCTAGCTGAAAACGTCCGTTTTCATTTGGGACACAGACACGTCATATCTGTCAATGATGTCATGGTGACGGCCATAGAATTTCTGACGGGATAAAAGTAACAAAGGCTGATCGAATCCCTGACTAAGCATCTTTTGTGACAGTGCCTTTTCTCTATTAAAAAATCACTGTATAAACTACATGATCGACAGTAACGAATCAACTGTTAAATGTACACTCCATAGGCTGGAGAGGTAGGTATATTACTGCTCAGAGAGGGAAAGTTCCAAAGTTGGAGGTTAAATTCATCACGTTTGTCATTAAGCTTAGATTTCAAACGTCCATCTACGTCAATAATTGACGAACTATTACGCTAATTACCTAATGACCTAACAATAGAGATTTCTCGATAACTGACAGACAAACATAACTTTTCCTAACGCTACGATAGATTGCTTAACTATGAAATATTTTTTTAAAGGAGAAATCTTTATTTTAGTCTAGTACTAATCCAGCCATTTTAGCATGATTTTACCTTTGTTAAGTACTTGCACTATGACACATCCGTATATTATTTGAAAACTTTAAATATCTAAATTTAAAAAAAATGCTTTTAACTAATGAGTACCCCCCTCGTGTATAGCTCTGTCCTAAACAATTAATAATGGAGGGATATAGAGTAAATGAAATTGAGACAAAATCTCTACAAATACATGGTAAAACACAGCAATTGAACAACGCTTTTATTGTTGTTCTTCATCTTGAAGTACTTTAATAACGAACTGATCAAAAAGACTTCACCGCGATCTTTTATTATTAAAATGTTTGCTTATTTCACGGACAGATTGGGGGTCGTACCCCCCATTTTCTTGATTTTCATAATCAATATTTCATACAGAATTAAGAAACAAGACAGCATGGAAATCCTTTTTGGACCTGCCAGTGTTTTGATAACAGATTCCTTCGAAGGTGCACTTTGACAATGTGCAAATCGAATATGAAATTCAATATACATGTTATTTGAACTCGAACTTTACATCGAATTCTATCCCTAACAGTAACTCTTACTCGAACTCCGTTAACTCAGTTAGCCAATGCAACTTGCATTCATTTGAACATTTATTCTCAAACGTTGTTGGGACTCTAGAAGCGTACTTAGGGACTTTTGGGTAACTGATGGATTGCTCCGAAGATGGATAATTTCCAACTATGCACCGATGGATGCACGCTAAAACTCGATTTGTACGTTATAGCTACATCTTGCAACGACCAGTCTTTTTGATTCTTTTGTATGCTATGTAAAGTTATGTTCGTAAGTTATCGAGAAATCTCTGATAGGCCGGTGAAAATATTTTTACCTTGAAAAAATTATGAAAGTAAGTGAAAACCGAACCGTCACTCGAAAACGAACAATCCAAGGACAATGGCAACATCGGAAATTCAAGAAACAAAGAGCACGGCACAGAAAAGAAAAACGAAGACACACACATATACAAAAATGAACAATGAAATTATGAAATTTGCTTACAATGTTAATGATTAAATATTTATACATTTTGATAGCACTTTTCTTTGAACTAATACAATGTGTTTTATTTCACAGAGAAACAAACAGTGCCAATACTGATGCGTTTAGACGTTCCAATATATTGGGATAAATATAAAGTAATCAAAGCCATTCAGGAGCTACAAGAGATTTTATCTTCTAAGAAAAGTGACGTAACAATTCAATCGTATTCAACAGAAATCATTGAAATGTTTTTAGAATTTAATAGACGAATATTAAGAAATCGTCACGAGTTCAAAGGGCAGATGAAAACTTTCATAACAGACATATGCAAGACAGCTGAAGTTGATTTTTCAAAAGCTGCATCGATCAAAGTTACAGCAGAATACATACCAGAAGAAGGTACCTATGTAAACATAGCAATAAGATAAACGAAATATTCACTAAACGATAACAGCTTACAACAGTTACTTCGTACAATTAATGAACAAAACAGCAAGTTATCATTCAATTTTTAGAAATAGGGCATCAACAATTTTGTACTGGGTTGGGGATACAATTCTTATACTGTGAATTCATTTAATTTCGTGGGAACCAATTTTCGTGGGTAGAGAAAAAAAGACATTTCGTGGTGTACGTAAATTCCTGGATTGCCACTTGTTTCAATAAAAAAAAAATTAAATTTATAAAATAAAGATTATAAAATTCATGGCTTCAGTACCTTCAGTATTGATGTCAAAACACCAAACTTCAGAACTGTACCTGTAATTAAAGTTCACCTATAATTAACAATTCATAGTAATGTGTAGATATTTTGTAATTAGGTAACCATCTGACATAACCGTACTCCATTCGTTATTTATAAATAGACACATGTATTGATTGCATTTTCAGCAGAACATAATTAAAAAACTTTAAAAGTTTAATTAATAATATGATATAAAAACTGAATTGAGATGGTTCTTGTCCAAACTTCTTAACTGTAAATCAACACTTAAGCGTAATTGATAAACACAACAGGAAGCCAGTTACCGCTAATTTAACTGGGAAACACTTGGAAATAAAGCATTTTAACTTATTTTGCTGCTATTAAAGGTTCAAGAGAATGCATATTTACTTATTGTTGGATATATCAGTTAGTTCGGGGCTCAGGTACAAGTGCAAGGTTTATGGCCTTCGTTGATCAGGTCCTACATTTGTGTTTGAAACTTGCACAAGAAAATCACATTTCGTTGAGTATTTGAATTCGTGGTTTGGGGACATCCACGAAAAACACACGAAAATTGGTACCCCACGAATACAAATGAATTCACAGTGGTATAAAAACAGATTCAGATTATTTACCAACAAAACTCAGAAAATAAAAATACCACTAGATAACTGGCAAAAACAGCAAAGTGAACATTAAAAGTTCGATCATGGTTGCATTTGAATAAACTACATAGGCAAACTTATACCAAAGAAAAAAGGGAAAAAAATAAGCACAGCACACTCCAGATGTAATACGGATGGAGACGACTCGACAAAGACAAAACATAACCAAAGTTATCAAGAAGGCAAGGACAATAAAAACCACAGCAATCCAGATGTAACACGGATGGAGACGCCTCGACAAAGACAAAACATAACCAAAGTTATCAAGAAGGCAAAGACAATAAAAAAAGACTCTGTACGGTTGACAAAAACAAGAAAAAAAAAAAAAAAAAAAAAAAAAAACAAAAGAAAGGAAAAAAAAAGAGAAAAAAACATGACAAAATGGTTTCTAGCTCTCAACACTCTTCTTTACCGTTACAAATGACAAACAAGTAAAACAATATCCAATCTGCAGTTTGTATAGCAGAAGTACAAACTATTTTAGTAAATTTTCAAAATTAGTTATCCAAATAAGTTTTGGTATGATAAAAAAAACAGAGGAAAACATGAGAAAATAGAAACATGGATAAAACATTGCTCGACATCTAGCGATGAATTCCGCTAGAATCGGTGCAAAGAGCAGTCTTGAAATTACTATGAGTCTTCATTTTTTTCTTTTTTGTCCCGTTCTCAAGTGGTGTCCTTGTTTCTTAGTGTTTCCGATGTTGCTTTTGTCCATGGATTGTTCGTTCTTTGACCGACGGTTCGGTTCTCACTTACTTTACTATGAGGTTAGAGCAAAGCTTACTGTTTAAGGCCTCTTGGTAACTTCTAGATAAAAAAACAACAATAAAAGCGTCGCTACATTGTATGGGTGTACTGTGTTTTTGTATAGACTTTGTCTTATGTGCATTTACACCATATCCTTTCATTGTTTAATATTTGTTATTTTAGGAAATGGCTGTTGTCACTATCTGATATTGTCCAATACCATATTTTAGGGTAATTGTTTATAACTCCAAGTGCTGTTTTAAGGGTCCATGCTTGTTTTTTTTATTTTAACATAATCTTAAGATAATCAGTACGTTATCGTATCAGAATAACGTGATACGTGTGGTTTTATTATAACTTGTATCACAAATTTTACTTTTGACCTTGCAGTTAACTAATTTATATGTTTAGGGAATGCAATTTTCTTTTTTTTTTGATAATTCTGAAAGCCATTATGAAACATAATTAACAAATTAGTAAAGTAAAGAAAAATAATGCTTAAAACATCAATTTGCTGTTGCGTTGCTGCCGGACACTACAGCTATGAAAGGGGAGGTTTAAATCACCATTTCTTTTGAAATTCCAAGTACGTTTTTTTTGGTAGTTTTCCATCTGTTTTGTTTTTTTGCCTCTTGGACTTTGATTAATGACGATTCTGTTCGGTTATTTTGTTATTTCCCCAATTAATGCTAAAACCTAAACCTTAATGCTAAATTCTAAAACCTAAGGATTAACTCCCTCCATTGTAGTTTGTCGTTAGCTATGACGAGGAATTAATTTCCGGAATGGCCATACAGCTCATAAAAATAATTGCAGTTGGAGTAAACATATGTGTTATGGTCTCATGTTCATTTACTCCATATCCTATCGCAAAATATTTATTTGACTAAATTTGTTTTCCTGGTTTGACAGTTATTTATCACTAAGACAAAAAGTCGTTCTTAAGGATGATGTTTCAAATTTTGGTATGCTGCATGCTGGGGTTCCCCAGGGGTCTGTGCGGGGACCATTGCTATTTTTGGTCTATGTTAATGACATAGCTGACGATCTAATAGGCTTATGTAGACTATTTGCAGATGACACGTCAGTCGGTCATTGTGCTCCTGATAGTGTAACTTTAAACACTTTTGTTAATCACGACAAAAGTAAACTTTCAAAATGGGCTGAAACATGGCTGGCTAAAATGAACCCTGATAAAACTGATAAAACTGATATAATGGTGTTTAGTCTTAGAGACAGAAGAACTGAGTTTCCGTTTACTTTTAATGGCACATTCATTGATCCAGTTGCTGTTCATCGACATTTAGGTGTTATATTTAGTAAATGGACGTCTCATATCAATTCCATTATTGAAAAGGCGTCCAAACAGTTGAACGAAAATTAAAATTTCAACTTAACAGGACTTTTTTTATTCGTCCAATTCTTGAGTATTCATGCGAAGTTTGGGACAACTGTGGTAAAGTTACCTCGTTACAGGGTTAACTACTCATTCAAGTAAAGACTCTTTGACATTTTCCCGGATTGAATCACCCACAGTGTGACGGGTGCTGTTAACAGAGCAGGACATGCTTACCCTTCCGGAGCACCTGATGTCACTCTCAATTTCACTTGAGTTCAGACTGTGAGTGCCTTTGTTCTGAATGTTGTGGTTTCTGGTTCTGTGCTTTGTGTCTGTCTGGCGTCATTGTTTTTGTGTCTAACGTCATTGTTTTCTGTGTTCTCGTGTGTGCCCTGTCTTTGGACTTCGCTTTTTGTGAATTTCACCCCTTTGTTCCATCGGTATTCTACTGCCGTTGTTTTATATCAAGAAACAGGCTGGGAAACACTTGCAGCTAGACGCGAGCAACAAAAACTTGTTTTATTTTATAAAATTATAAACTGTCAGTGTCCGGAATATTTAAATGATTAAATGCCTCCTCTTGTTTCAGACACAACACCATACAACTTGAGGAATAGTCAAAATGTTACTGTATCTCTGTGCCGTCTAAATATTTATCAGAGTTCATTTTTTCCATCCACACTAAAACTTTTGAATGATCTTGATACACAGTTGCGTAGTGCAACTTCTATCAATATCTTCAAAAGTAAACTTGAAATAAAATACTTACATTATCTCTAAACCCCCTTGCCATTTTTACACTGGGAATCGAGTCCTTAATATTATTCACGCTCGACTTAGAAACCATTGTAGTTCTCTTAATTATGACTTATTCCGCTGCAATTTATCTGAGGAAGCTTCTTGTGCATGTGGTGCAGCCACTGAGTCAGTAGAACATTTTTTAATTAATTGCTCTAAATTCCGTGTTCAACGAAACAAACTAACTACTAGTATTTCATCAATGAATATTCCATTTAATTTGACCGTCTTACTTTATGGGTTGGAGGAACAAGATCAGGAAACCAACCAACTAATTTTTAGTCACGTTCAAACATATATTAAAGAAACAGGCCGGTTTACAAACTAACTTTATTGTCAATCAGTCGAACGACCGGGCTAACACTTAATACCTTTTATTTACCTTTTCTAAGCGTAATTATCATCTCTGTTGCTATCCATTTTGTAAACGTATATTAGAAATAGTTGTAATCATTATGTCTATGTATGTATATTATGTAATTATTGAAAAGGGCAATTCTAAATTGTATAACTTGTGCCCAATCCAATTGTCATGTTTAGACAATAAAATAAGTTTCAATCAATCAATCAATCATTTATTTCTATTTCTTATTTAGGGCAGTCTTTGGATCAATTTTGATTAGTTGTGTTACGGTGAAAATTGTCATTTTAACTCAATGGGAACAACTTTATAATAGACATTATTTGACAGATGAGATGTTGTAGGTTATTAAAACCCGTTAAAAAAACCAATACTAATACGAAAGAACATCAGATCATCAGAATAAACTTATTTCAAATACAAACTAGTCGGTTGTAATTAGCCTCTTCCTGCCAGTTGATTTTATGTTTGTTGACGATCCTGAATCATTGAGTCAAACACCATGGATGTAGCGTTGCTCGACATCTATCAATGAATTCCCCTCAAATCGGTGGAATTACTATGAGTTATGAGTAAAGCTCATTATTGAAGGCCTCATAGTGCCTTCAAGAAGAAGAACAATAATAAAAGCGTTGTTGCCTTGCTTGGTTTTACCATTTATTTGTAGATACTTGTCTCATTGTCTCATGTGCATGTACTCCATATCCATGGTTCATATTCCATTTTATTATATTGTCCATATTAATTGAGTTTAAAACTACAAGGAATCTTAATACATCAGTACATGATTAATTTTTTTTTATAAAGATCTATTACCAATTTTCTCTGTAGTTGCTACGGCTTTATCAATATCATTAACTGAAGCAATACAAAGGACAAAGAGATTTTTATAATCACTTTATAATACCATTTATGTTATCTTTTCATTGTGTTGAAACTATTTTGTGTAGATTCTAACCTGCTTTTCGCACACAGGAATTCCAATGGACACACAACCTAGGGTCAATACAGCAAAAAAGAAATTTGCAAAAAAGACTCCAAGAATATTGTTAGGAGAAAAGGGTACGTATATTCCAAAATCAAAGCAAGGTACTAAAATACATCAAAAAATTTTCATCGAAGGTCATTTGGCAAAGTTATTATTTTCTGGCTTCTTGTGCTTAGCCCTCATTTCTCCTATTGTGTCTAATGAAATATTTCATCGAAAATGTCATCGAAGAAAAACGATTCAATTTCATTATTCTACCTCGAGAGAAAAAAAAGAAAGAAAAAAAAAAGTAACCAAGATTGATAACCGCAATTAGTCATAGTTATTTCAACTTTTCCCCAAAACATAGCTTAGAGTTTTTGGCCGCAAAGAATTTTTTGCAAAACAATTGCCTTATTAGTTTCGAGTTATTTTTCATACTAACATTTCGGTCGATTTAGAAGACCAGTCCACTTTCATTGCAAGGTCTTTTTACACACATCGGTAAAGTGTCCACTTTTCACCAGTGGCTTTGTACTGTGCACTATAAGTATAAAAAAGACCCCAGTCGTAACAACAAAAATAACTGAAACTTCAATCAACGATGACTTTTCTTTGTAATCGGTCGATTATTGCTTTGCTTTTATGCCATTAAAGTTTGTGCATGATCACCTCTATATTTCTTCACTTTTCAAATGAACTGATATTATCTTTAACGAAAAAAAAATATATATATATACACTTAATGTCGAAATGCGCATACATATGCAGAAAATAAATTCACCGTAACTTCGGTAATTAGTTATTTTTTACCACTGGGTCGATGCCTCTGCTGGTGGAATGTTAGTCCCCGAGGGTATTCATCAGCCCAGTAGTCAGCACTTCGGTGCTGACCCGAAAAGCCGATTCTTTTTGAAATCTTGCAATATCTAAATTTTTGTAAATTTTGTTGAAACTAAGGAGTATCTCCCTCATGCAAAGCTCTGCCCTTAGCTGATTTGGCTTTACATTTAGATCATATTGATTATTTGTTCTCTGTCAGTTTTTGAACATCTTTGAGCTAATGGTCTTCAAATGTTTAGATTTTATCTGCACTGAAGAGACATAGGTTGTCGAAATGCGCATACATATGCAGAAAATAAATTCACCGTAACTTCGGTATTTAGTTATTTATTGACATCTTCTACTGTTTAATACACAATGTCATATACTAAATACATTGACATAAGGGACTCTTCTTTAGAGTACAGCAACTTATCCACTTGAAACAACAACTATTACTTTGTCTATTACCATTTCCTCCATAATGTACATGTTCGTAAATTCCATATATGTTTTTCCTTTTTCAGAACGAACTAGAACACCATTGGTAGTCGTTGCTTTGAAAATAGGAACATTCTCTCGGTTGGCATGGTCATTTCATGGCGATTTTAATAATGATCCGATGAAAATAGAGCAAAAATATGATCATTTTTCATTGTATTTGTTTCCAACTACCATTTTACTTAATAACGATCAGCAGGTTGTAGATTTCGGTGACGAAGCCTACGACAAATATGTACGATTAGTGGACTCGAATGAACATCACAAATACTACTGCTTCAAAGGATTTACAGGAGAATTGAAGAAAAAACAGGTTTGTAAATATTTTTATTTATCATTTATCTTTAACAATATTAATTGAATAGTGTTAAGAAGAAGAAAAATTCTACGTGTACCTTTGGGCAATATTTTTAACTATAGCTAATCAGATTTTCTGATTGTCAAATAATCAACAACATAATAATTGATGAATACACACAGTGCACGCTTTTTTGACCTTGAGTTAAATATTTTTAACAATCAGAATATAGAATTAGCTATCATTTTATTTTATAGATCTTCTCACATGCTAAATGGTTTAATTTCAGATTCATTTCTTGAACTTCGGTTTTTACTTAATCTACTGAAATGTTTTGTACTTAACAACAACGTTGACCCAACCTATGTATTCATTTCCTAGAAGGAATTTATTGAAAATCAGTTGGAATTAATTTCACTTGGGAAAATAAATATTTTAACCCAATCTATATTAATAACCTTAAATAATAAAACTTACTGTCACCGTTAAACCAATATTAGTCCTTTAAGTAATATTGCACTTCTCGTAATAAAACAATAGATTTCTCATCAAATCTTGACGAAACTTTTCTAAAACATTTTAAATCCTGGATACTGCTTATCTGTTTAAAAAAGGCCATTTATCTATTGCAGAGAAAAATATTGATTTTTATAAATGGTTTGTTTTCTTCGTCTTGTTTGTGTTTTTTCTTCTGAAATGATTAAGATTCGGAGATAATTGAAAAAGCTTCAGAATTGATGAAGTATTATCTGTCGCATGTACGATAAAATTAGTATCACCATTTTAAATGTTGTCTGTTGTTTTTAAATGCTTCAGACTTGAAAATATTTGAATTGTTGTAATCAGATAAGTACACATTAAATTATTTTCTAGAATGTTAAATTTGTGCAAGAAAATCTTAGAAATTAAAGATACTTTTCAGTAAAAATGATTCAATGCCTGTTCGGTATTTTGTTATTAGCCTCCATTAGAGATAATTGAAAATGCAAAAAAAAAAAAAAAAAAAAAATCTAGTCTTTGTGATTGTTTCTGTTTCGTTTTATTTTTACATCTTCATGCAGTTCACGTGAATGTTTCCATGTTTGTTCTCACGTTATGCCTCATAAATAGCAAAGTACTGTAAATTTTAGGTTCTGCAGCTGGCCATTTCTACAACTTATGTCTATCCTGTGCATATTAAACCAAGGCCTGAAAATCCAGAAATCGAAAGAGTGTTAAACACTATAGAGATCGAAATATCAAAAGGATCTAAATTCTAAATTGGATCAGCCCAGGACAGAGCTTTGTATGAGGGAGATACTCCTTAGTTTTAAAACAAATTTTCTGATTTAGAAATTGGAAGTTTCAAATAAGCTTCGGACCAGCACCGAAGATCTGGACAACTGGGTGGTGAATGTCATCGAGAACTAACAATTCCCTTGCAGTGCCATCGACCCTGTGGTTTAAAAAAAGCAAAATACTGAAGTTACTGTAAATTATCTTCCTGCATATGGCTATTTCGACAACTAATGTCTTCAGTGCCGATAATATCAAAACATTGGAAATACAGTAATGGAAAGACTTAAAATAAAATAGAGAACATCAATCAAAAGGATATAAATTGTAAGCAGTGAAGACAGAGCTTTGTAAGGAATGATGATACTGCAAAGCATCCTTTTATTTTACATTTAGGGCTTTTCATCTAGGTTCTTTTGGTTATTTGTTCTCTATCAGCTATTACACGTATATCCGTTTATGGGTTTCCAAATGTTTTGATTTGATCTGCACTGAATAGACATAAGTTATTGAAATGGCCATATGCAAAAACTAAAATTTAAAGTTACTTCGGTATTTCATTATTATTAGGTATGTTTTTTTTATAATTATGTCGCCTCTTAGTAAATGGTTTTTGGAACTTTGGGCTTGAGAAGTTCTACCTCGATTTGATGCGTTGGTAGTTGTTTATGGATGTATTCAATAATGCAGGGTTTTATCTTTTCATCCTAAGAGTGACCAAACACTCCCTATCATCTCATCTCCGAAGATATTTGGGAAGTCATAATGTCCAAGGTGCGTAAGTAAAACATCAATAAACAAATTAAGTACTTGCTTACATGTCAAATGTGATGTTTTTGACTCTCCAATTGTGAACTTCCCATTTTTGAGTAGTAATTTACCCACATCTCCAGCATAAGGAGTCTACATTTCACAGCCAATTCGTTACTGCCGTGCATGTAATGTGTACGTCGATTTCTTCAACAGAGCAAAATTACTATCTCAAAAGATAATTAGTCAGTGGTATGTTCAATCACCGTTACTTTTGTCACTTAAAATTTTATGGTCGTCATCATGAATTGACTGATCGTTGCAATGTGTCTGTATCACAAATGAAGATGGACATATTTCAATAGAGCCTTAGATATTACTGGAGTGACACTTACCGAATTCGACATTACACCGGACTTTTCACTCGCAGTGTGGCGGATGCCACATGTGAAGCAGGTCATGGTTACCCTTCCGGAGCACCTGATGACACTCATGTTTTTTAAGGGGTTCACACTGTTTGTGAATAATTTGTGGCGTTTGTTTTATGTACTGTTTGTTTTGTCCTCGTCATTTACGTTCTCTGTCTGTATGTACTTCTTATATTGCCATGCATTCTTGATATACGATTTTGGCTCTTGCTTCGGTATTCATTTGGAAATTTATTGTCAATACATAAAAAATGCCTTTTTATACATATTAGAGTGATAAAGCAAGTAAAATTATTTGTCTATTATTTCCCCTAAAATTGAAGTCAGACGAATAGAAGAAAGGGGGAATTAGAAAATAAGAAATCCAAAACACACGGTAAACAAGACTTAATACAAATATGAATATTATTTATCAATTGTTTTCAATTGTAAAAATTATGATAACCTTGCTAAGAAGTTTTATTTCAGGATTTGACAGCTAACAACATGAGTAAGGATCTTAGTGGAAGAGAATTACCATTACAAAATGTTTATAGCATGACTATACAATATCTAACAACTCATTACTTGGAACATATGAAGAAAAAGGGAGTTGTATTAAACAATGATAAGATACATTGGGTACTGACAATTCCAATATCTGTCCTGGAAAAACAAGAAACATATTTTGTTGAAGCAGCCGAGAAGGTAAATTAGTATGAGTCACACTTAAAGAAGGAAAAAGATAGAATAAGTGGTTGTTTTGTTTGTTTGAGAGTTAAAATGTCCAAATATAATTAATTTTTAATAGCTTCAATAAATGGCCGGAACTGTTAAAAAAGTGCTTGTTGATTGCATTGAATAAAATCCTGCGACATATTAATTTTTAATGGAAAATTATTCGATATTATTCAAAAATTTTTTTTTTTAATTTTTAAGGCAGGAATTAAGAAAACCCACTTGAGTTTATGTTTTGAGCCGGCTGCTGCTTATATGTACTGTAAATATCATCAACAACAGAAACGAGGAGAAAATCAGGACTTTGAGAAATATTTTCATTATATTGTCATTGATTTCGGAGGTTAGTTGTGATTTTGTTTATCCTCATTTGTAAAGTCATACAGAAAACATCCACAGATATTAAATTCTGGCTTTCAATATTTTAATATGAGTGTCCTTCAACGTCTATACTTCCCATTGAATATCACTATAATTTTTATCTACAAATAAATGATAAAAACAAGCAAAGAAACAACACTTTTATTGTTGTTCTTCATCTTGAAGTCATCATAAGGCCTTCAACAATGCATTTATGTATTTTATCACATTGATATAGAAAGAAACACATAAAGTGATGCTTTATCGATGACGATGTCCAACATATATGCGATCTAAAAGAATGTGACTTACTTCGGACAACCAAAGAACACGTCAGGTCTTTAGGCCGTGCCATTAAACCAAACTACATTACTTGAATAAAGTGCATTAGAAAGATGTAAAAAATGACAATAAAAAAACAGAACACATTTACTAAAAAAAAAAAACACCATTGCATGAAAGTCTCTATATTGAAACATACAAGGGCAAAATATACCATTGCTTGATTCCTTTGTATTAAGTGCATGAAACGTTGTCATGAAAAAACCTTCAGTAAAACCTATATTGAGCCATCTTAAATTATGTAATAATTATCATCCGTAATCGTATATATAACTGAAATAAATCATTTAATTTTGAAACGGTAATTATAAAAACGATTCCAGCTAAGCAGAATTTATCAAATAACATACTACAGAAGAATTTTGCATATTTTCATTTCGAAAACTTAGGTTTCTTGCATTGCAGATAAAGATAACACATTGCAAGTTTTTGAACCAAAAGATGTTTAAAACTGAAAGGAATGTCAAACTGATTTCATTTAAGATTTTATTTTTTATGGACGGAAATCAAATCAAGAAAATTTTTGTCTAGAAAAAAGACCTTTCGCTGTTCTTTTAACCGTAAGTTACCGTTGTTTATGACCAACGTTAATCTTTCCAAAATCAAAACGAAAATATCATTGTATTAATCACATAAAGAGATACAATATTAAAAACAACACCTTATTTCTCAAATAGTACAGACATTGCAATATAAGATAAACCAATCTTAACCATTCGATTGCATAGTATCATTATAAAATGCCTGTATACATCGTTATAAGAATACACTCCCTTCAAGCTCGATATGTACATTTATCATTGTAGATATAGACGATGCTGACGTTGATATCACATGTATTGAAAGAGAGGTCGATGGAACACTAAAAAAAATTTTAACACTCAGTGTTGATTCAGCAGGATATTCTGCCGTTAAAAATGCATTTTTCGATTTTATCATAAAAATAATTGGTAGGGAAGTAATTCACGTATTTGAACAAAGGCATACAAGTGAAACCTATCAACTATTGAGGAGTTTCCATGGAATTGTAGGACATTTTGGAGGTCTTAGCACTACTATAACCTTACCTGTAACACTGCTTGAACTGTGGCAGAAAAATAGTGGAACACATCCAAAGGATATTTTAGGAGAAAAGTACAATGGGAAAATATCCTTGCGGGGTGATAAAATGAAAATAGATAACGAGATTTTCTCAACATTTTTTGAAAAATCGACGACTCGCGTAACTAAGTCAGTAAATGATGTATTGTACAGAGTTGGATTTAAGGATTTAAGGACAATACTGGTGATAGGTTCTTTGGCAAAATGTGATCCAATTCAAAACGCAATTCAACAGACATTCACTGACAAAGAAGTTATATTTCCAGAAGGTCCTGATATAGCTGTAACACATGGTGCCGTTCTGTTAGGTCATGAAGGATACTGAAGTTTTTCAACTTTCCCATTTCGATCATATGTTTTTTATCATATCTTTATACAAAGTATGAACAAAGGAACTTAACGTACAAAATACATAATGTCATTAACTCATCTCTTTGCTTTTGCATTTTGCCCAAGGACGTAATATATCCCGTTGTCTGTTCGTGTACACAGCAAAATGTTGTTTACATGCATTTCAAAATATATATATTTTTATTCGCGTTGGCTAAAGTAAGTGAGAACCGAACCGTCAGTCCAAGAAAACTAACCCAAAGACAAAGCACCTTCGGAAACACCAATTACAACTAATACATCACACATGTACGACACATCGGAGACCACATACAAATGAACAAAATTGACCTAATTTAAAACTTTTCTTACATTAACATTGACATGAAATATGTGTTAATTTGACTAAAATAATTGTGAAAGATTTTCATTGCATGCCATTTTCATATATTGATCTTGACATCATATCTTTTTGAGAAAAATGTAATTTTACTAAAAAAAATCAACTGATTTATGAGACTAACGTTACAGCTTAAGATTATTTTCACATGATAAAAGGTGCATAACATGACGATACATAAATTGCAACAAAATTGAACAAGGTAAGTGATGATCACAAAAATAGAAGTGCAAAGTAATGACAAAAACGGCAAAAAAGAAAAAACAAAGGCAATACAAGGACGTGAGACAGCCACCATGAACGAAAATAGAGACGACATTAAGAACTAAAGCACTCATAGGTTGAACTCCCATGAAAAACGGGAGTGACATCAGGTGCTCCGAAAGGGTAAACATGTCCTGCTCCGCTCGCTGCATCCGTCACACTATCAGTGAGTCAATACAGGGTTTAGTCAAAACCGGTTATGTCAAATCTGTGAAGATGATGTCATGGTGACGGCCATAAAAATTCTGAAGGGGTGAAAGTAAAAAAGGGTGAACAAATCCCTGACTTAGCAGCTTTTGGGACAGTGTTTAAGCTCTACTAAAAATCACTGTATAAAATACATGCTTGACAGTAACGAATCAGCTGTGAAATGCACACTCCATTAACAAACCTCCAAGAAAAATACCTCATAGTACCCGCAGAGAAAGCTTCTAACAATATTGTATTTGTTGTAAGAAACACTATTTAGAATGTCTTGCTTAGGAGTTGGATATTGACAGTTCATCCGGCAGTCCTACTTATACCCCAACAACAATATCTAGCAACGAGATAATCACAAATCACACTTCTGTGTTAGCATCCTTTGGTAGTAAAGGGGATGAAGATAATAATTATCTCCCTAACATTTACTTGGTACCTAAGCTTCACAAGAATCCCTACAAACAGAGATTCATTGCAGGATCTGCTAGATGCACCACTAAGCCCATTTCCAAACTCCTTACCACTTTATTGACTGCAGTTAGAGATGGTCTGAAAAGCTACAACTAAAAAATCTATTCCAAGAGCGGCGTGAATCAGATGTGGATTCTTAAAAGCTCCAAAGATCTCCTTGAACAGTTCTTCTCAAACAGTGATTGTAAGAGTACTTACTTTGCCAGTTTAATTGATGTTTGTTGACAATCCCGCACCCATGACCAAGAAAGACATGGATGTAGAGTTGCTCGACAATTAGCAATGAATTCCGCTTAAACCGGTGCTAGGGGCTCCTGCAGTGTGGAGTCCGTAAAACGAATCCCCGTGCGAGAGATGTATGCTCTCTATATTTTTCAGTTATGGTGTACTTGTGCGTGAGAGAATTTCTCATATGGATATACTATTGATACTTTCAAATTTTGGCAATTATTTTTGTAATTTTCGAAATGTAATCCAGACCACCTGTTTTAAGTGCCCACATCTCACTGTTTTATAACGCCAAGTTTTCTTACATTCGACTTGATGAGTGCCCTGTGTTTGTCTATATGTTGTAGTTGTCCACTAGCTTAAGACACTAGTGCTTTTGTCGGGCAAAGGATGACAGTGATTGTAAGAGCACTTTGCCAGTTTAATTGTTTGTTGACAATCCCGCACCCATGACCAAGAAAGACATGGATGTAGCGTTGCTCGACAATTAGCAAAGAATTCCGCTTAAACCGGTGCTAGGGGCCGTCTTGAACTTACTATGAGGTATGAGCAAAGCTCATTGTTGAAGGCCTCATGGTGACTTCAAGATGAAGAACAACAATAAAAGCGTTGTTCCTTTGCTTGTTTTTTACCATGTATTTGTAGAGACTTTGTCTCATGTGCATTTACTCCATATCCTTTTATTCACCATTGCATACTGCAATAGCATTCAAACGTTTCATTTTTCTACCCTTTATACAATTCTACCACAAAATATACTTAGAACAATAATTTCCCATCTAATACATCAATATTTCTGTACAAAAAAAAAAAAAAAACGGAAAACGCAGGTATTCTTATTTGGTAATAGGTAAAGATAAACATATTTTGTTTAGAACAATACTGAATCGAAAAAGAAATACAGTGAAAATGACGTGATAGGGATGCTTGAATTTTTGATCGACAACATTTTTGTTGAATGTAGAAACCGCATTTTTCAACAAACAATAGGAATTCCTATTGGAACAAATTGCGCGCCAATTTAAGCTGACCTTTTCCTTTATTAGTATGAAGCAAAGTTTTTACAAGGGCTAATACAACAGAAACAAAAACAACTGGCCCAGACTTTTAATTTCAGCTTCAGATATAAAAACGATGCACATTCTCTTAATAACCCAAGAATTAAAGAGTATTACATCGGAACTACCCCAGTGAACTGAAATTATAGAACAACCAATTCACCCAATTCTACTTCGTAACTCTTCCCTTTGTTATACATTTACGAACATGGACGTCTGAAATCTAGGTTTTATGACAAACATGATGATTTTGACTTCCCAATTTCTCCGCAGCAAAATATACCTACCTCCCAAGCATATGGAGTGTATAATTCACAAAATAATTCGTTACTGTAGAGCTTGTATGAAAAAGAAAGGAAATGGGGTAAATGTCAAGGAGACAACATTCCATATCCAGGTTAAAACGACCAAAAACAAAACATCTAGGGGTCACCATATGGTCTTCAACACAGTGAGGAACCTTACACCATATAGTAAGCCCTAAATGGCCCCGAAAAGGTAGTTCATACAGTGACTTATTGGAAAGAGCAAAAGCACTGACACCAAAACTGCTGTGTCAGCGCTATGTTCAGCCGTTGTAACTTTCGCCACTTAAGAAATTCTATGGCCGTTACCACGACATCTTTCATAGATATGAAATGTCGGTGTCACAAATGAAAACTGACATTTTCAGCTTTTCACGTCTTCCCGGATTTGACATTACCAAATCTGACTTTACCCTGAATTTACCCACTGAATGCGTGACGGGTGCTGTGTACAGAGTAGGACATGCTTACCCTTTCGGAGCACCTGATATCATTCTTTTTGATAGTTCACACTGTTAGTGCTTTAGTTTTTAATTGTTGTATTTGTAGTGTTTGCGTTTTGTGGTAATGTAGCGTCTTTGGTCTTCCGTTCTCTGGTGTTCTTACTTTTGCCTTGTCTTTGGACTTGTTCTTTGCTTTTTCGGTATTCTACTGCCGTTGTTCAATAGGCTGGAGAGGTAGGTATGTTGCTGCTTAGAAAGGGAAAGTTCACAATTCGGAAGTTAAAATCATGACTTTTGTCATATAGTTTAGATTTCAAACGTCCGTCATCGTTAATGTATATCAAAAGATCTAAGTACGAAGTTGAAGTGTCTCTTTTTAAAACTATCTAGAAAATAGTGTTTGTAGACAAAACTGTCGGAGGCTTTAAAGTCTTCTTGAACAACAACATATTTATAATGTATGATGCACAAACTGTGTGAGTATTCCCTGTTTTTTGTTAAGATATTGTGGGCAGTTTAGATCCAGATCTCAGATTTAACGATTGGGCCGATGCCATTGCTGGTTGACCAGAGGTCCCCGAGGGTATTCACCTGCCCTGCCCAATAGTCAGACTTTTTTGACATGAAAATTTTACCTTGCATGTTATAGAAATTTATTGTTTTTATCAAACCACTTAAACCACTTAAAAATACTGAGTCTTCATTCCGTGTATGGCACTCGGTAGATGTCCCTGGTACTGGCTTTGGCCTCCTATTTCGATATTTTTTTTGGAAATGAGTACTTCTTTCTGGACTACTTTTGGATAATGGCTTTCCATATTATTTGATTTTAATGCTGCTGACGAGAGGTAACTCCTAGAAACACGTGTACAGCATGAAGAAATTTACTGTTTTTTATGCAAATTCGGTATTTTTGTACTTTATATCTTCAACTACATGTGTAGATTCACACGATTTATAAATTAAATTGAATTTAGAAGTTTGTGTTGAAATGTATAAATCATGACATTTCAATCAAGAAATCAAGAATTTTCAGCACTTTTAATCAATGTCTATTTGTTAAAAAGTCATAAAGTATTTCACTTAACACAAAGTATGCTTTATCGTGAAAAGAGCATGTAAAATCTACCTGTCTTCAATTCATTGGTTTATAATGAGAGAAATGAATCATAACAGAAAAAGGCATGTCGAGGCCGTTTTGAACTTACTGTGCATTTACTCAATATCCTTTTATTCCTATTTACTATTGGGCATGAGCACAGCTTATTTGTTGAAGGCCTAATGGTGACTTCAAGATGATGAACAACAATAAAAGCGTTGTTCCATTGCTTAGTTTTACCATGTATTTGTAAAGACTTTTTATATTTACTCCATACCCTTTCAATGTTAATGTCAAGCCAGTTTTTGATTCATCGAATGTTAATTAAACACAGGAAATACATAGGGTAAAGGAGCATATAAAATTATCTGTATTCAGTTTATTAAGAAATGTAAAAAAGTATAAAGATATAAAGAATTTAAAGAAACAAAAAAAAATGAACAGAACAAAAAGAGTATGTCAAATCTGCTTTGTCTTTGATTCACGAGAATATAAAGAAACAAATCAACGACAGCAAAATACCAAAGAAATAAAAGACATGTAAATTACAAAATTACATGATATTGTTGCGAAGGAGGATACATTCACGATTGTCATATGTACAACAAAATATGTAGGTACAAAGCTCATTGGTAATACAACGTCGGACGAAAACCGAAGCAAAACGGAGGAATGGGGAAATTCCAAAATAAAAAATCCAAAAACACAGCAATTTATGTCCAACACGAACCCAGACAGCAAATGTAAATGTTGTTTTTTCATTGGTAAGAGACACTACATTGTCTTACATTGAAGGACTCAATATTTTTCTGTTTTAGCCCTTATCAAAATTTTATTACATTCGAATAAAGGAAATATCGGATAAAAAGTGGAAGTTGCGCACAGTTAGTTCACACTGAAGCAAAAAAAAAAAGAACAAAAAAAAAGAACAGAAAGAAAAAAATCTCAATAATTGGAACATTAAAAACTCGATAATTTATATATGTGCACAGTACAGCCTTAGTATAAATCTGACAACTGTAGTGGACTGTGATGTCTAGCTATCGAGTACTCAAGTACTTGACTGAAACAACGATTAGTTGCAAACTTACAAGATGTAAGCTTCATAAAAAAATAGTATATATTCCTCGCGCCAAATTTTGTCCTTAGCTAATTACTGTCGTTACTCTTAGAACTTACTTGGGCTCTATCATTTCGATGTTTTGTCTTTAAATCCATCGACATCTGCACTAAAGAGCCTTTATGAATTTCACATGCCTGGCTCAAATTAATTGCTATTTCATTTTTTATGTGAGTAGTGGAAATTTTAGTCTGCATGAAATGGACAAGAAGAGTAGATACTGTATTAGATACATAAAAAAGAAAAGATTCAAACAATGTACATTTGCAATTTGTCTTTTATATTACATTTTGCTACTTAGAAAAAAATACACACTTAAATTTTATTCGTCGGTACATAAATTTTATGCATCATGTCATCAAAATCCAGTCAATCTCCCAGTTTCTCTGCTTTTCTTTTATCCTGTTTCGATGTCTACCATGATCAATACTGCGAATTTCACGGTCGTGTGGGACTCTTTCAACAATATATGGTGCCACTGCAAACCGACTATATTTCGGACAAGAGCCACCTGCCCAGGTCTCTAATTTTCGTTGGATTGCAGATGCTAGCTTGTCCTGGTTTACCGTTTTCATGGTCAGGAACTGCACTTGGTCTATATCTCGGTTATATATCATAAGAACCTTGAATTATAATAAAAGATATTATAATCAAACTATCAGTATGAAGACTAAAATCTGTAAGTATACAAGTTAAGTGTATTGTGCTTTTTTTTTATCTTTCACGTATTTTTAATATAATGACTTGCTATTTCTACAACGGATAGTTATGTAGTCATGGCAATAAAGAAAATTAAGGAATGAAGGTAGAATAATTAAATACCGACGTTACTGTAATTTAATTTCTGCATATGGGCGTTTCGACAATTAATGTCTCTTCTCTGCAGATATAATCTAAACGTTTGAAAGACCATAAACTCAAAAATGTATAAACACTGATGGAGAACAAATAACTAATATGATCTAATTGCAAAGCCAAAATCAGCTAAGGACAGAGCATTGCATGAGGGAGATACTTCTTAGTTTTTAACAAAATTCACAAAAAATTAGATATTGCAAGTCGGCATCCGGGTCAGCACCGAAGTACTGACTACTGGGATGGTGAATACCCTCGAGGACTGACAGTCCATCAGCAGAGCCCTCGACCCAGTGGTATCAAATAACTTAATACCGACGATACTGTAAATGCATTTCCGTATATGCGCATTTCGACAATTTATGTCTCTTCAGTGCAGATAAAATCTAAACGTTTCAAGACCATAAACTCAAAACTGATTAAAAACTGATGGAGAACAAATAATCAATATAATCTACATGTTAAGCCAAAATCAGCTAAGGACAGAGCTTTCCAGGGAGATACTCCTTAGGTCTTAACAAAATTTACACATAGTAGGAAAAAATTTATATTTTGACCGAAATTTTTAATGAACACTTAAAAAGTGAAATATAACTGTGACTTATTTCTGGTTAACAAACAAACAAATAACTAATCAGCAAACGAATAAAGCAGAAGTCAGGGATACTGAACTTGAAGCTCCACGCGCTGTTGTACCCTTGTCAAACAGGAAGTTGATATTATACAGCATCCCAAAAACGATACACCATACAACTTATTGTAAGAACGCAGTGAACCAAATTTAAATTGAACATGTCGAGGTAGAGTGGCGAACTTTGTGAATAAATTTCACTATCATGACCAATGCATTAACAATTCAAACTCGAGTCAAACACGAAGTTTATATTGGAGAGCCCTAAAAATCGCTTATTCGTTTGCCGATGTATTACAACTCATTCATTACAACAAAGCAGCATACTAAATTTCATATTTATCTGTTCAGGTAGAGTAAAAAATTATTGTGTTTATGACAAATATAGTAAAAATCAAGTCTCGTCAAACAGTAGGTTGATAATGGAGAGTACTCAAAATCGCTTACAACGCCAAGCTCACTACAGGAAAACGGCATTCTATATTTGAAATGAATCTTTCAGGTAGAGCGGAAAATTTGTGATGAAAAGAATTTGATGGATTGGTGAATTGACGAAATAGCGGACAGACAAGTGTATTCATATATACCCTTCATTCTTCCAGGCGTGAGGGTGTAATATAAATAATATTAAAAAAGAGATAAAAGAGAGACTACCCAAATTAAATTAAAATGAAACCAAAGATAAATAAAGAAATAAAAATGAGCAAGAACATCTGAAACTTCTGAACATGGAACTTATAAAAAACCTAAAGTATCATCCGGTGTATTTTGAAAAGTAAACATCTGCTCAATCACTGACAATGAAATGATCCATCAAATGATGTATTGTACACAATAAAAGATTAGAAAAGAATATGTTGGAAAAAATTTGGTTTTATGCAAAGTGTATGACTTAATCCTTGAACACATATATGCATTTCAAAAACTTTTCACATTTTCACAAACAAAACAGGATCGCCATGGAGACTGAAATTGTATAGGAACCAATACTGATCTAAACTTGGTGATAGCTTTACACATACTTTAATCATGCATTTTTAAATTTTATACTAAATGAATTAAACACTACCTTCAAGATGTTCCTAAGAGCTGATATGTCCCGGATGTTTTCGATGTATACGGTTACATTTCCTTTGGCTTGTTTAGCCACATGCTGTTCTATTATTTCTAGTAACGGACTAGGATTATCATGACCATCAAATAAAGCTTCTTCTATTGAACTGTTTTTGTCGGGTTTGTATTTCGCTGCCAGTGTAGTTTCTGAAAACGAAAAATCAACATCATTTTCATACGTTTTAGATATTTTGAAACAGACATGGCAGATATTTTATACTTTTGTGTTATTTAAGCTTATGCCAGTGATTAGACATTGCTGCTATTTACATACCTGATAGGACATGGGTTGACAAAATTCACATATCGGCCACTGTATTAAGTGTCGTTATTTATTATATAGGAAAACCAAACACTTTCACATCAATTGTCAAAATGGTTACTGTGAAATATGAAAAAGATAGGAAATGGGGTAAATGTCAAGGAGACAACATCCCATATCCAGGTTAAAACGACCAAAAACAAAACATCTAGGGGTCACCATATGGTCTTCAACACAGTGAGGAACCTCACACCATATAGTAAGCCCTAAATGGCCCCAAAAAGGTAAAAAAGGAATAAATCAATGGAAACAAAGTACTATTGTTCGTGGGGTTCCAATTTTCGTTGATTTCGTGGTTCCTTAAAACCAAGAAATTAAGTTTCCAATGAAATGCATTTTGTCCTATAGTTTTAATGCAGAGAATTCGAAAACACGAATTGAAGAACCCACGAAAGAATGAAATATATGAAAACCACGAAAATTGATGTCCACGATTAAAAGTACTTCCACAGTATTTGCAGAAACTAAATTTTGGTATTCTATTATTTGACTAGAAGTCACAAATCCTCTATCAACTAAAGTATCGTGAATTATAATAAATAAAAGAACTGTTTAACAAAATTCACATTTCGTGCATTAAATTAAGAACCAGTGATTTGGTATTTAAATTATAAATTTCAAAATGAATACCAAGGCAACAGCCAAAACAACGGCAGTAGAATACCGAAGGAACAAAGCACAAGATTACACAAATCAAAGTCCAGAGACAAGGCAAAAGCAAGAACACCAAAAGACGGAAGACCAAAGACACCACATGCCCACAAAACACACGAACGTTACATATACAACACAAAAAACTAAAGCACTAACAGTGTGAACTCTCAATAAACAAGAGTGACATCAGGTGCCCCGGAAGGGTAAGCATGTCCTGCTCTGTCCTGCTCTAACCCTAACCCTAACCCTAACCCAAAAATCATCAATCCAGAATGCAAGGCAATAGATGGTTCACATATCGTCAGAGAACATAAATCATCAATCCAGAATGCAAGGCAATAGATAGATAACATACCGACAGAGAACATAAATGACAAAATAAATATACATAAAACACCGCAAACAATAAAGCACTAACAGTGTGAAACCCTAAACAACAGGAGTGAATAAATACACAAAATCCAGTGTGCCCTGTGTTTGTGTATATATTGTAATTGTCTACTAGCTTAAGACACTAGTGCTTTTGTCGGGCAACGGATGACAGTGATTGTAGGAGCATTTTGCCAGTTTAATTTATGTTTGTTGACGATCCCGCATCCATAACCAGAAAAGACATGGATGTAGCATTGATCGATATTTAGCAAAGAATTCCGCTCAAACCAGTGCTAGGGGCCTTCTTGAACTTACTATGATGTTTGAGCAAAGCTCATTGTTGAAGGATTCATGGTGATTTCAAGAACAACAACAAAAGCGTTGTTCCTTTGCTTGTGTTTCACCATGTATTTGTAGAGACTTTGTCTCATGTACATTTACTCCATATCCTTTCATTGTTTATTTGTGATTTATCCACGTATTATCTAGATAAATAAGTATTAAATAGTTTGACAAAATTCACACATGGTACAATAAATAACATTTGGTGACTTTTATCTTCTTGAACTAACAAATTGAGCTTACGAAGTATACTGTATAGTTGTATATTTTCTACACATTTCTGACCCCCCCGACATATTCCCGACTTACGAAGTATACTGTATAGTTGTATATTTTCCACACATTTCTGATCTCCCTGACAGGCAAGTCCATGTGCTGCTGACTTGTCATTCTCTGTATTGAAAAATGCCACGGAATCTGTTGGTTTTACCAGTGGTTTCCTTGTATACGATAAGTATTTGTCCACTAGTGCTACACAGGCTTTAACCTTCTTATCCCATTTAGGACCTGAAATCATGACGCTTATGATGTGAAGCATGCAATATTTGATTGAGTTTAGCATACTATCATATTGCCAATGTTATAAACAATATCTTTATAGGTCAGCCATTTGCTTAGTATTTTTGGACAAAATCTAAATGTAATTACTTATTTCTACAGGGCAACGCAATGTTATCACTTAAATCTCTAAATAGCAGGTATGTGCTCAGTGGTCATAGTGCCACTAATGTCTGTAGGATTCATGTTATCACTACTATAACTGATATCTATAGGGACAAGGTTGTATGCTCAATGTTATTTCTACTAATATATTTAAAAACAGGTGGAAATAATGTGGCAACTTTTTATATTTCATGCTTATTTTTTAAGTTCTTAAGTAATTAACACTACAAAAGTCAAATTGTCTGAATTTACCAATTTTTGACTGAATTTGTCTGAAAAATTACTCGACATTCTTTAATGTCTGATTGTGTGCTTAATTTTCTTGACAAATTCTTAATTGTATTAATTTTGTTTTAAAATTTCTCGACACATTCTCGACAGTCTGAATTTGCATGAAAAAATCTTGATAAATTTCTCGATATTCTTAACATTCTCCATTATGTCTGAAATTTCTCGACAAATTCTTAATTCTATTAATTTTGTCTTAAAATTTCTCGACACATTCTCGATAGTCTGAATAAGCATGAAAAATGCTTAATAAAATTCTTGACATTCTTAACATTATACATTTTGTCTGAAATTTCTCGACTTGTTCTCAATGTTCTTAAGATTGTCTAGAAATTTCTCGACATGTTTGCGATATCTTAATTTTGTATAGAAATTGGAAATTTCTCACTATTTGATAAATTTTCTTCTTTTTTAACTATTTTATATTATTTATCTTGACTGTTTTAAACTGTATTCTTAGCTTATTTTGCTAGAATTGTGTTCCATTTCTACAATTGTGTAAAATCACCCTTTCATAGTAATTATGTTACAAATAAAAGCATTTTATTTTCAATAATCATGTCACAAACCATGAAAAGGTCTTGATAATATATTACTAATAAGGCATCAAATAAATAAAGTAAAATAAACACATTAAAAATGCAATGGAAGAAATTTACTGGAATTGTAAACTTTTCAAGGAATCTTTTTTCCCAAATGTTTTAAAAACACAATTGCTGCAAAAAAAAATATTTAGTACATTAATACTTATTATTATCCGAAAATATTAATGTATGGGCATTTTGTGGTGTTTCTTGGTAAATAACAAACTATTTAAAGTCTAATTTCATCATACATTTACCTGCATGTATTTTAATTATCTTCACAATTACAGAAAAATTATGTTGTCAACAAGACATATTTTGTTAAGAACCACACCGATTCAAATAAGAAGTACACCGAGACTGACGTAATCAAAATGTTAGAATTTTTGATCGACAATATTTTTGTCGAATTTGGAGGTCGTGTTTTCCAACAGACAATAGGGATTCCTATGGGAACAAACTGTGCGCCGCTTTTAGCTGACCTTTTCCTCTACTCGTACGAGGCCAAGTTTTTACAAGGGCTTATTCAAAGAAAACAAAAACATTTAGCCCAGTCCTTTAATTTCAGCTTCCGCTACATAGACGATGTGCTTTCTCTTAATAATCCTAAATTTAAGGATTATTTACATCAGATCTATCCAAATGAGCTTGAAATTAAAGAAACAACTGAAACACCTACTTCAGCTTCGTACTTAGATCTTTTATTGTATATTGACGAAGATGGACGTTTGAAATCTAAGCTATATGACAAGCGTGATGATTTTAATTTCCCCATTGTGAACTTTCCCTTTCTTAGCAGCAATATACCTACCCCTCCAGCCTATGGAGTGTACATTTCACAGTTGATTCGTTACTGTCGANAACAGAGCAAAAACACTGTCCCAAAAGCTGCTTAGTCAGGGATTTGTTCAACCTTTGTTAATTTCATCCCTCAAGAAATTCTATGGCCGTCACCATAGCATCATTGAAAGATATGACGTGTCAGTATCCCAAATGAAAGTGGACATTTTCAGCTAGATTCACGTCTTCCCGGATTTGACTACCGACTTTGACATTTTCCCGGATTGAATCACTCACAGTGTGACGGGTGCTGTTAACAGAGCAGGACATGCTTACCCTTCCGGAGCACCTGATGTCACTCTCAGTTTCACTGGAGTTCACACTGTGAGTGCCTTTGTTCTGAATGTTGTGGTTTCTGGTTCTGTGCTTTGTCTGTCTGGCGTCATTGTTTTTGTGTCTAACGTCATTGTTTTCTGTGTTCTCGTTTTTGCCCTGTCTTTGGACTTCGATTTTTGTGAGTGTCACCCCTTTGTTCCTTCGGTATTCTACTGCCGTTGTTTTATATCCATGGATAAAACTATTTACAAAATAATATACCGTTTTAATATGAAATTTTTTCCTAACTTATATAAAGGATTAATAATTTGCTTAGGTTATATTTTACATTTTTTCTGCAATGAATTTTGAGATTTAGACTTAACAGGAATAAATACAAACATTAAAAATACCCCAATAAACAAAGATTGTCAAAGGTGAGTGATATTGTCACAGGTAAACCTTTAGACTATATGTACATGTATACAGGAATAGATACAAACATTAAAAACACCTCCAATAAACAAAGATTGCCACAGGGGAGTGATATTGTCTCAGGTAAACCTATGCATCAATTATTTTATTGTACAAGTACAATTTACAAGCAGTTTCACATTATGTATAGTATATCTGAATATACAAATCTAATACTTTTGAAGACTCATCAATTCTCCTTATTTGGTAATGCTTTTAAATTGTTGCCCAATCCTGGATAAATAAATTTAATGCATGCTATTTGTATGAAGACCCCCCCCCCCCTGAACACTTTTGATATTTGCAAATAAAAAGAAAAAAATCATGAGACAAGCTAATCAGGAGGGAACCTAAGAATTACTGCAGATGTCTTTAAAGATACAAACTGCTTGCTCATTGTCCCTGTTGGGACAAATAATTCAGATACCTCCTGAGACTTCTTTCTTAATAAGTTCTATATTTTTTTATTTCAATTTAAATTTGGGGTATGCAGATTAGATATTATACTTGAAACGATGATCAAAATATTATACTCGATGATCAAACTGTTCAGAAATGGTATGACTTATAATGAGCAAAGATGTTGACTCTTCATTCAGTTTGGGTTGTTACAAAGACCTTAAATATAGATATGTGCCGAATGAGTAATTACTTGGATTTTAAAACTGAATGCGCTCCCCTATGATTACCTGACCAGATGGAGGATCATAATTTTGTGAAATTAATCTGTACATTGTCTGCTTAATTCTAGCATAGTATTTTTATGTGCTAGCTAAAATGATTTTCTAGGACAGATTAAGTACTCATTTATAGAAAAGCAGATAAAGCATAATTTTACTGCACATCAAATGGCATAGACATATCAAATGATTAATAATTTGGTGAGTATATGTAACTTCTACATAGTAAGTAATTATCTTCCTTATTGAGAATATTTAGGTTGTGACCTTGGCCCTCTGGATAAATGCATAAGAGGGGTCAATACCTGTTGTACTAGTATATAGCACACATATTTAATGGTATGAGTTGGCAGTAAGAACCCCCTTTTTATAAGTTTTTGAAATTTTAATTTTTTTAGAAATTAATTTCTGTTCTAATTTATTTAAGAATTGCAATTTCATCAGAAATTATCTTATAAAATCAAACTGTTCTTTATCTAATTGTCTTCATACAATCTAGACTTTATCAGACCATTTTAGACAGTTGAGAATATGTCGAGACATATTCAGACACTGTTCAGACTGTCAAGAATATGTCGAGACATATTCAGACATTGTTTAGATTGTCAAGAATATGTCGAGACATGTTCAGACTCTGTTCAGACTGTTGAGAATAAATCCAGACATATTCAGACCATCAAAAGTAAGTTGAGACTATTTCAGACAATGTTCATACAGTTAAGAATGTGTCGAGACAAATTCATTCTCGGTTCAGACTGTTGAGAATGTGTCGAGACACAATCAGACTTATTTCATAATTGCGAGAGATGCGTCAAGACAATTAAGAATAGTGTCGAGAATTTTAAGAAATAATTTAGAAAAATTCAGACAAAGTCGAGAATTTTGTAAATATATTCCAGACAATAAGGAATGTCGAGTAATTTTTCGGACAAAATCAGTCAACAATTGGTAAATTCAGACAATTTGACTTTTGTAGTGTAATGCAAACAAAATTAATGTCGATAAACATTTTCCCCATCTCGACGGCGATGTTCCGTTAGCCCCTTCTTACGGGGTAAACATTTCACAACTTGTTCGATATGCACGAGTACGTAGTGATGTTTCTGACTTCAACGACCGAAATCTTTGTCTCACTGAGAAACTTCTGCATCAAGGGTTTAGATATCATAAACTGATAAAAACATTCTCTAAATTTTATTATAGATACATTGACTTATTAAAAAAGTTTGGTTCTACATGCAGGGCTCTTATACATCAGGGCATTTCACATCCAAACTTCTATGGCAATATCATTTACAAAGCGCACAAATTCAAAAATTGTCCTTCCAAACTTATTAATCCGTTGATAAATTTATTCATAAAGGATATAAATACAGCATTGTTGTTAAATCTTTACTTCTGGTTTTTGTTGGCAAAAATATTGATCATCTTCTAAATGCTTTACACCATAACTAAATTTTTCAACTTTTCATATTGGCAGTACTTGGCATAGCACAATATCATGTTCGTCTTTCATAATTGATTATGTTGTTATACCAAATCTATTTAGAAGTATTTCAATTGAAGTTTCATATGTAAGAAGGCTTGATATCATAGTCAACGGAAATTATGTCCTTACCTAGCTGTCAGTAACTGCGAGCATTTGTCCGGACAGTACCTGTGTGTATTGTCTTCATGTTTTATGTACTTCATTGTAAGAGTACTCGTCTTGATAAGTTGGACTTTTTTCTAGTTTGATTTTTACTTTGAGTCTTTTTGTGTATTTATTTTTTAGCCATTCACCACACATAGGGGGAAGGTTTGAATTCAAGAAAACGAGTTTAACCCCACCGCAATTTTTGCGCCTGTCCCAAGTCAGGAATATGTTGGTCATTGGCTTGTCCTTGTCTTCTTATAAAATGTTGGTTTCTTCATATTTGGGTTATTGGACGTGGTTTGTTTCCATTGTAACCCTAACCCTAACCCTTTTTTTACCTTTTTGTGGCCATTTAGGGCTTGCTATATGGTGTGAGGTTCCTCACTATGTTGAAGACCTTACGCTGACCCCTAGATGCTTTGTTTTGGGTCGTTTTAACCTGGATATGGGATGTTGTCTCCTTGACATTTACCCCATTTCCTTTCTTTTTGATATTTGACAAATTTCACTTTAATTTTTTCATATTCCATTCAAATAAATTGTTGCTTGTTTTGAGACCAAGGGGTAACATATTCCCTCAAGCGGTTTAAAGTGAAATTAAAATTAAGTAATACTACACCTGCACCAGGGCATCCACCACATACTTCAACCACACAACTAGATATTGCTTTTTGCATTTCCCCTGCTGGCAGAGTACCACTACTGACAGTGGAAGATATCTGTTTCCATAACTTCTCCGATTCCAGTAGCCTTGCTGGTCTACTTTTGTCACATCGTTTATTCTTTGTGAAGCTCAGACAAAATCTATAACAACATATTTTTGTAAAATACTAAACTTTTGTGCTTACGATGTGAGAACATCGCTTTGTCTTGCTAATCAATGATTTATGTTACAATCGGTAAGATATTGGGATCCTACTTCTATCAAACTTTGAACTTTCCATTACATTTCTTGTCATACAGGATTAACACATCTCTTGATTTTTGTCTGTATGTGACGGGCTTTTACGGAAGACAAAACAAAATACATTTACAAAAATAAACATCACAAAGATAAGACTCAAAACTAAAGCATTCACAGGGTGAAATCTCGTTAAACCGAGAGTGTTATCAGGCGCTTCGGATCTCTTATCAATGAAAAAATAAAAAAAAACATCTTGGAAATAATTCAGTTGCTTACAAATAGACTACTTAAGCAAGAGTACGTTACCAAAAACTTAAATTCATCACTACAGAAGTTATACAGCCGACATCAAGATTTCGTCGTTACGGGATATATGTTTCCCAGATGACAACAGATCTTTCCCTCTACAACTATAGTTGGTTTTTACTCTATCGGGTTTGACTTTACTACCGTAGTTGACATGTTCAACACGGCGGGTGTCTTATGAGAAGCAGGAGATGCTTTCTCTACCGGTACACCTGATCTCGCCCATGGTTTTAATTGATTCCGTGTTATTCATCTGTATGTGTGTCTTCATTTTTCTTTTTTTTTGTCCCGTACTCAAGTGATGTCCTTGTTTCTTAGTGTTTCCGATGTTGCCTTTGTCCATGGATTGTTCGTTCTTTGACTTACGGTTCGGTTCTCACTTACTTTATTCTAATGCGGAAGAAATTGCAACCACTACAACTAACAATGTATAAATATCCAGAACAATAATGAGCGACTTAATAATGCTGAATAGACGACTTCATAACAAATTACTAAATACCGAACTTACACAAAACACGATACATCGGTGGATCTACCAAATGCTCTACAAAACTTATATCTAAATTGCTAACCTCCATCTTGACAGCTGTTAAAGAGGGCCTTCAAAAATACTGTGATACATGTACTTGCTTTTCAAGAAGCGGTGTAAAAAATGTGGATTTTGAAAAACTTCCTTGACCTTCACCTTGAAATCGACAACAGAGGTCGACTTCAAACTAAGCTCTACGACAAACGCGATGACTTCACCTTTCCAATAGTAAACTTCCCTTTTCTTTGAAGCAACATCCCAACAGCGCCAGCATATGGAGTTTACATCTCCCAGCTCATTCGCTATTCAAGGGCCTGTGTTCGATACAGTGACTTCCATGATAGAGCCCGGATGCTCACAAATAGGCTACTTCAACAAGGGTATGTTACCCAAAACTTGAAGTCATCCCTCCAGAAGTTTTACGGTCGACATCATCATCTTATGGACCGCTATGGGATATCTGTTTCCCACATGACAACAGACAACAGGCCACTGGGCCGATGCCACTGCTGGTGGACTGTTAGTCCCCGAGGGTATTCACCAACCCAGTAGCCAGTACTTCGGTGCTGGCCCGAAAACCGAATTTATTTGGAAACGTGCAATATAAATATTTTAGTAAATTTTGTCTAAAACTAAGGAGTATCTCCCTCTTGATTAGCTCTGTCCTTAGCTCATTTTGGCTTTTCTATTTAGATCTTATTGGTTATTTGTTCTCTATCAGTTGTACACCTATTTCGGTTTATGGACTTCCAAATATTTTGATTTTATCTGTACTGAAAAGACATAAGTTGTCGAAATGCGCATATGCAGAACCTAAATTCACAGTAACCTCGGTATTTTGTTATTTGTTACCACTGGGCCGATGCCACTGCTGGTGGACTGTTAGACCCCGAGGGTATTCACCAACCCAGTAGCCAGTACTTCGGTGCTGACCCGAAAACCGAATTTATATGGAAACGTGCAATATCTAAATTTTAGTAAATTTTGTCTAAAACTAAGGAGTATCTCCCTCTTGCATAGCTCTGTCCTTAGCTCATTTTGGCTTTTCTATTTAGATCTTATTGGTTATTTGTTCTCTATCAGTTTTACACCTATTTCGGTTTATGGACTTCCAAATATTTTGATTTTATCTGCACTGAAGAGACATAAGTTGTCGAAATGCGCATATGCAGAACCTAAATTCACAGTAACCTCGGTATTTTGTTATTATCTTTCCCTTTGAAGCTTAATTGTTGTTTCCTCTACCGGATTTGGCTTAAATACCGGATTTGACATGCTCAACACGGTGGGTGTCTTATAAGAAGCAGGAGATGCTAACTCTACCGGTGCACCTGATCTCACCCGTGGTTTTTTATTGGGTCCGTGTTGTTCATCTTTGTGTGTGTGTGTGTGTGTGTCTTCATTTTTCTTTTCTGTGCCGTACCCATGTTTTGTCTCTGTTTTCCCCCCTTTTTTGTTTCTGGTGTTGCCATTGTCCTTGGATTGTTCGTTTTTGGATTGACGGTTCGGTTCTCACTGACTTTACTGTGGATTTGGTTTCAAAAACATTTACAAAAATTTAGATATTGTAAGGTTTCAAATAGAATCGGCTTTCGGGTCAGCACGGAAGTACTGACTTCTGGGCTGGTGATTACCCTCAGGGACTAACAGTCCACCCTCAGAGGCATCGACCCAGTGGTAACAAATAACTACATGTAAATTCCGAACTTACTGTGAATTTGGTTTCTGCATATGCGCATTTCGACAACTTATGTCTCTTCAGTGCAGATAAAATCTAAATGTTTGGAAGACCATATACGCAAAGATGTTTAAAAACTGACAGAGAACAAATAACCTATATGATGTACATGAAAAGCCAAAATCAACTAAGTACAGAGCTTTGCATGAGGGAGATATTCCATAGTTTTCAACAAAATTTACAAAAAATTAGATATTGTAAGGTTTCATATAAAATCGGTTTTCGGGTCAGCACCGAAGTACTGAGTATTGGACTTGTGAATAACCTCGGCGACCAACAGTTCACCAGCAGAGGCATCGACTCAGTGGTAACAAATAACTAAATACCAAACTTGATCTCATATTTACACAAGTTTCTTAAAATTGATAAAGATTGAAGACTTGAACCTCAACTATAAGGCAAACCCGTTTATCTCAGCTTTCAAATTGTTAATTTTCTGCTTATCTTACCCAATGTGACGAAGCTTAGATGACAAGTGTGCATTTTATTTACCAAGTTCTGGTTAACTTATCTAATGTGATGGAGTTTAAATGACAAGTGTGCATCTTGTTCACCAAGTTCTGGTTAACTTACCCAATGTGATGGAGTTTAAATGACAAGTGTGCATTTTGTTCACCAAGTTCGGGTTTTTGGCATGACTTTTCAACGTTGTATGGAATGATCTGTGGGCCTCCTGTAATTGTTAAATGAAGCATGCGAACGTATTAGTCTTATATATAAGTTTTTAGACCCATGAAATTATCAAATGGAAAATGCATACTTCATATATTTGTTCTGGATATCATATTATTATTTAAAGGAGTATGCATTATACTTAGCCTTATATATAAGTATTTCAAACTCCTGTAATTACTTAATGGAGTATATGTACTATGTAGGTTCATATGCTAGTTCTAGACTATTTATCTGTTTTTAATGAAGTGTATGTACTACTTAGCTTTATATATTAGTTTTTGGACTTACTATGATTATTAAATAGAGTATGCTTACTACGTACCTTCATATTCTTAGCATTGCACTTAATGAAATTATGTAATAAATAACAAAATACAGAGGTTACTATGAATTTAGGTCCTGTATATGCGCATTTGGAGAACTTATGTCTCATCAGTGCAGATCAAATCAAAATATTTGGAAAATGTGTAAAAGCTGATAGAGAACAAATTACCAGTATGATCTAAATAGGAAAGCTGAAAAAAAAATAGCTAAGGACAGAGCTACGCAAATGGGAGATACTCCTTAGGTCTTAACAAAATGTTCTTAAATTTAGATATTGCTAAATTTCAAATGAATTAGAACTCTAGGATGACATGCCCCCGCGCAAGGTTGAATCAAATTTGGATTTTTTAGTAATATTTGTGTCTGTAAGACACATAATTATGATGCCGTCGCTATTCTAGGTTGAACAGATAAACAATGTACCCTCTATTACTAAATCACCAAAAGTTTAACAATGTATATTTTTGAAAAAAAAGAACCGAAATCAAAATGCATATCACATGCACATCTTCAATATATGTACAAATAATCTGCAAAATAAAAAATTTCTAGCATCAAAACTGTAGGAGGAGTTGTGCGGACAATCTGTGTACCCTCTATTAATAATTCACCCAATGAATGACTAAGTTCAACAATGTATAATTTTGACAAAAATTAACCAAAATCAAAATCCTTTCCACATACACATCTTCAATATAGGTACAAAAGATCTGCAAAATAAAAAATTCCTAGCATTAAAACTAAAGGAGCAGTTGTGCGGACAACCTGTGTACCCTCTATTAATAATTCACCAAATGAATGACTAAGTTCAATAATGTATAATTTTGACAAAAATTAACCAAAATCAAAATGCTTACCACATGCACATCTTCAATATATGTACAAATGATCTGCAAAATAAAAAATTTCCAGCATCAAAACTGTAGGAGGAGTTGTGCGGACAATCTGTGTACCCTCTATTAATAATTCACCCAATGAATGACTAAGTTCAACAATGTATAATTTTGACAAAAATTAACCAAAATCAAAATGCGCACTACATGCACATTTTCAATATAGGTACAAAAGATCTACAAAATAAAAACTTCCTAGCAAAAAAAACTGTAGGAGGAGTTGCGTGGACAAACTATGTACCATCTATTACAAAATCACCAAAAAATGACTAAGTTCAACAATGTATATTTTTGACAACTATGTACCCTCTATGAAAAATCACCAAAAACGACAATGTATATTTTTGACAAAAATGCACCAAAATCAAAATCCTTATCACATGCACATCTTCAATATATGTACAAATGATCTGCAAAATAAAAAATTTCTAGCATAAAAACTGTAGGAGGAGTTGCGCAAACCATGTACCCCCTCAGAAGGACGGACGGAAGGACGGACGGACAGGTATAAAACAATATGCCCCCCGACTTATCGTCGCGGGGGCATGAAAAAATAGAAAAAAAACAATTCGGAAACATGGGGTAAGATTTCTTGTTTCGAATTGGCCGACAAGCTCAAGGAACGTAGTTTACTGCCAAAATACGGACGAAGAAAAAAACACAAAACTTCCCGAATGGTTTGATAAAAATCATCATGTATTTACAGACAATATCATGTTGACTTATTATCTTGCTTTGAAAGTCCAAAGACATTGACAATTACATTGGAAACACAAAAGTCAATATATTCGAACTTATTGTATTGAGTGCAATGCAAACCTTTTCTAAAAAGATTATAAGTAGATAAGTTAATTCTGTATAGAAATTTATTGATAAGTTATGTGGGTTTTTGTTTTTATGTACAACGTTTGTTACGTATGATAGTTCATTTATTTCACCAATTTATTAAACCACTGATTTCATATTGAATATATTTGAGTAAAATTCACTGTGTCATTATGTTTACTTATAACATGATCCATGAGTTAAAAAAGACACGGATGTGACATTATGTTACAATGTCAAGTTTACTTATAACATGATCCATGGGTTAAATAAGACACGAATGTGACATTATGTAACAATGTCAAGTTTACTTATAACATGATCCAAAGGTTTAAAAAAGACACGGCTGTGACATTATGTTACAATGTCAAGTTTACTTATAACATGATCCATGGGTTAAAAAAGACACGGATGTGACATTGTTCGACAATTAGCAATAAATTCCGCTCAAGCGGATGCTAGGTGCCGTCATGAACTTATGTTATTGCAGTGTGGAGTTGGTAAAACAATTCCCCGTGTTAGAGATGTATGCTCTTTATTTTTCTTAGATATGGTGTACTTGTACATAAGATAATATCTCATGTGTACACTTTGTTCAATTACTATAATCTAAATTTATGTAAATTCTAAAACCGAAGGATTAACTCCCTCCATCGTAGTTTTGTCCTTAGCTATATTTGATATTACTGATTATTCGGATTTCGTTTGGTTTTATGCATTATAAACATTTTTTGAAATTACGGATTTCCTATGTTTGGGTTTTAGTGCTGCTGATGAGGAACAAATTTCCGAAATGGCCATACAGCTCAGTAAAATTATTGCAGTTGGAGTTAACATATATGTTATGGTCTCATGTTCATTTACTCCATATCCTTTCGTAAAATAATTACTATGAGTATGAAAAAGAAAGGAAATGGGGTAAATGTCAAGGAGACAACATCCCATATCCAGGTTAAAACGACCCAAAACAAAACATCTAGGGATCACCATATGGTCTTCAACACAGTGAGGAACCTCACACCATAAAGTAAGCCCTAAATGGCCCAAAAAGGTAAAAAAGTGGATAAATCAATGGAAACAAACCACATCCAATAACCCAAATATGAAGAAACTAAAATTTTATAAGAAGACAAGGACAAACCAATGACCAACATATCCCTGACTTTGGACAGGCGCAAAAATTGCGGTGGGGTTAAACTCGTTTTCTTGGATCCAAACCCACCCCCTATGTGTGGTGAATGGCTAAAAATAAATATACAAAAAGACTCACAGTAAAAATCAAACTAGAAAAAAGTCCAACTTATCAAGACGAGTACCCTTACAATCAGGTACGTAAAACATGAAGACAATACACACAGGTACTGTCCGGACAAATGCTCGCAGTTACTGACAGCTAGCCAAGGACATAATTTCCGTTGACTATGATATCAAGCCTTCTTACATATGAAATTTCAATTGAAATACTTCTAAATAGATTTGGTATAGCAACATCATCAATTATGAAAGAAGAACATGATATTGTGTAATGCCAAATACTGCCAATATGAAAAATTGTTTAAATTTAGTTATGGTGTAAAGCATTTAGGAGATGATCAATATTTTTGCCAACAAAAACCAGAAGTAAAGATTTAACAACAATTCTGTATTTATATCCTTTATGAATAGGTTTGTTCAACGGATTAATAAGTTTGGAAGGACAATTTTTGTATTTATGCGCTTTGTAAATGATATTTCCATAGAAGTTTGGATGTGAAATGCCCTGATGTATAAGAGCCCTGCATGTAAAACCAAGTTTTCTTAAAAAGTCAATGTATCTATAATAAAATTTAGAGAATGTTTTTATCAATTTATGATATCTTAACCCTTGATGCAGAAGTTTTTCAGTGAGACAAAGAAACTGTTAATATATCAACAATATCATCTGTGCATTTTAGGTCAAGGTGAAATAACTTAATTAAAAATATAGCATCGGTCGTTAATTTGGTACCTCATTCCCCATTCCATATTCGCCAGTAACTATTCCCTGTATAATATATATAATACACATAATTTCATTTATACTGCAAGTACCGTGCCAGTATAAGGTGGAGTTGTATTGACAGTACCATTAAGCCATGCCAATAATGAAAACAAATCACTCAATTCTCGCTAAAGCTCGCCTGGCCCATGTTTCTAACAATCATAGAACCCAAAGATACAACACGTATATTGTCTAAAAATACCATGCGGCTTTTAAGATTTAAGGTAGATCAGAAGTCTTCAGATATTTTGAATCTGTTATTGATGGTCTACTTGGTATTATCTGCTTTTTATGCAATCATTTTTATCCCTGGTGAAACATTTAAATATTATTTCATTGAAACTGAAGGGAAATAGCACAAAACTGATAGATTTACACGAATATAATTAGATATGGTGTGATAATTGAAGTGTAAAATAAATTGAAAAAGAATAATTAGAAAAGGAGGACCATCAGATTAAAATATTTTACATACATTTACATATTAAGAAGTGAGAAAGCTTCACACAATAATTTTTCAGAACGACATTTAAAGATACACTGTCAGTGTATTGTGCATAATAATTGCTGAGTCTGTATATTGATCGAGTTTGTAAATCGCATCAATATATTATTATCTCCAAAGTAAAAGTTAATAAGTAGGTTAGTATTGAACGTTTATTCGCAAATAATTGCGGTAAAATATGTTCACAGAAAATATACAAAAATGAACATTGCAACAATAATAAATTTCAAGAAAAAGAAAAAGACCGAGGGCGCACAAATTTCCTATGTGAAAAGTCAGTCAAGGCTTATTATAAAAAAAGGAAAACTAATTGATTTCAAAATAACAAATTGTAAACATCTGTCAAGGATAAAATGGGGAATAGTAAATAACATTCACTTCGAAAATGACTCCTTAAAATTCTATACTATGGTAAAGTAAGTGAGAACCGAACCGTCAGTCAAAAGAAAGAAAAATCCATGGACATTGGTAACATCGGAAACACGAAGAAACAATGACACCACTTGAGTACAGAAAAAAAAGAAAAATGAAGAAACACATACAGATAATAAAAACCATGGGTGAGATCAGGTGAATCGGTAGAATAAACATCTCCTGCTTTTTATAAAATCAGTACATTTCGTTATGCTGTGCAGGTGTTTCAAGGAGTAACCTCTCATCAGCAGCAATAAAGTCAATATACATCGGCAAACGAATAACGAAGCAAGAACTAGGAAAGGGGAAATTATAAAATCATAAATCCAAAATCACGGCAATTCACAGCAACACGAATCGAGAAAGTATGACAAAGACATAACAAACAAACAAAAATGAAAAAAACGCCACAAAGCGAGGGTTCTTTAGTGATACAATATCATCTATATCACGGTAGCTGAAAGTAATGGACTGTGCAGTTTCAATATCTTAGATTTCTTTTGCAAAAATGATAATGCCGAGTCTAACAGTAACACTTTCGTTTTAACCATGTTAAACTAATGGATCTGTTCGTTCAGTGTGAGCCTAATAAGACATGAACTCTTTGTTTTAAACATACACAGAACATGATGTACATTACAAATTTTAGTACAAGATATTGTATGTACAACGGCAGTAGATTACCGAAGGAACAAAGGAAGCGATGATTACTACAAAAATCGAAGTCCAAAGACATGGCAAAAACGGCAACAGAGAAAAACAAAGACAAAACAAGGACGTGAGACAGCCACACTTTAGAAACATTTCCGTTGTTAGTGCAACATATAAATTTGTTATTGTTCATGTATGCCTTCAACCCTAATGTAATGGGTACAAATGTGCATTCTAAATAAATAAATAAATATAAAGCTTCTTCACATTAACTAAATAAATGGTACTGTGCACAAAATTGATGACATTCGAGCATTATATCTTCTTACCTGATAAAAGTTCGGACCTGTACTCTTTCAAATCTTCCCAGTTACTTCGTTTGGCATGTGAGCTAACACTCATACTTGTAGTGAGTTTTATATATTGTCTTTGTGGTGACCTGTCTAGTGGGTATATACCAACATACACTGAAAGAGTGAAATAAAGAAATATGTAAATAACTAACAGATATATAAAGAATAATGGAAGTTTTGATTTTGATACAAGAAATACAATGATAGACGAGCCCCTTGTGGGCGAGTTCATTATTGTAACCAATATTTCTTGTATCAAAAATAAAACTTTTTTTATTTTTATCGGAATTTAACTAAATCATTTAATAAAACAAATTTTGAAAATGAATGTTAATTTCCAAGAAATCATGAAATTGACTAGTATTGATTAGTAAAAGAATTTGTACGATCCGGTATGAGTCTCTATAGATGTATATTTCTTTGTTTCATTGATTCTGAGTGACAAAGTAGGCGTGGCCTAAGATACGTTTTGCCAATATTTTTTCGTATTCAGGCAGTAGCTTCGTGATATCAAAGGAAACCCATACAAATAACCAATAAAAACCAATATACACTTCAACAGATACATACATATTTATCTGAATCAAACCAAGATATATAAACCAACATATACTAAAACAGCGAAATAAATAAATATTTTATATACCAACATACACTAAATTAGTGAAATGTCTTAATATCTGAATCAAACGCAGGCACAACAAATTTAAATTTTGAACACCAATTTATTTGTTATTTGCCTTTTTGTATGTCAGTATATTATTATGACATTGGCCAATTCTGCATTTCCAGATTTTCAGTCTGACTCTGATCAAATAAAGACCATGCAAACACCTCAAATTCTGTGTTTACAAATTATTTTGATCGGAAAACAATGATCTCCCCCTTTACTTTACTCTAAATACTTACAACAATACTTTGCATTGGATAACCTTGATTTCTCCCTACATAAACCATTTTCTTTGATAGACACAGAAAGTCCTCTTCTTTGTAAACGAAGGTTAGGCGTGCACGTACTCATCAACAGTTTTGCCAATTTTATTGTCTTTTCAGTACTTTGCTCTTCTTCCTGAATGACAACAGCTTGTCCCATTTGAAAACGGTCTAACTGTTCCTGATCCCATTCACTATTTATTTCAGTGTTTGCTGATTTGGTAGTATAACCCTTTAGAACATATAACACCTGTTTGAAACTTTGCCGTGTCATTTCTAAGCACTCGACCAAAGCGGAATCTATTCTCATATACTGTGTGGATTTCTCCTTAAATTCGCCCATGGTAAAGTGCTTAGATAATTTTGTGTTATCATCCAAGGACCTAACAAGTGAAGGTTTTCTACTCTCACTGACTGTATTGATTGGAAATGAATATTCATTACCACTATGTAATGGTGGATCAACAGTTATCAAAACTTCTCCACTTGGATATGTATTTAATGACGTTCGGTATCCAGCTTGCTCTTTCACAAATACCTCTACAGATATATTGGCATTGTTTCGGATGAAATCAAACCCTGCACATACTGATAATGAAACAAGACTACTTATTTCCTGTCTGGTGCCTTTAATTCCTTTCGAGTTAATGTAAGTTAATTTGATTGCCCTGTAAAATAATGAAAACTTTTTTTGGACTAGAGATAGAAACTTTTGTAAAAATAAATTAACAGACCAATTTAAAAATTTAAAAGCAAGTAGCGAAATGACATCACGCTTCTATAAAAATATACATGTCAGACTAGCTTTTTCCCAAGTAGATGCAAGAATAGACCAAACAGGTGATAAGATATTCTGAGTCTATATATTATATTTGCCGAGAAATGCAATCAAGTAGAAACTCAAGTTCAGTAGAGGTTAAGATCAAATGAGAAGTGCCTGACTTCATGCACAAAAATACACAATACATACACCACAGCAAAGGTGATCCGGATATTATGGTTTTTATTATGAAATGGAATTGAATGTGAAAATATGCAGCAATGTTAAAGACGTGAAGCATTTTATTGCACGTAAAAAATTCGTAACATCGGATATTTATTGATCGAAAAAGTAAGAACTACATTACTTGTTCATTTATCTGTAAGTAATATATCAAGACCTGAAAAAATATTATTTCCATTGTTAGTATCGACAAAAAAGTATTACATTTAGAATAAGAGATACAGGTAAATGTGAATGTTCATGACAGATTCCTACATTGTGATAATAGCTTTGTAATTCGTTAGTCACTGGAATTCCAACACAAAAGGTAACAGAAACAGCTACAATGGCTAATAATGGCAATCACATGCCACAATCTTAGGGAACGGCACAAGGAAAACACAAATAAAAAAAGACTAAGACAACGATAGAGACCGATGATAGTCGGACTTGGTAACAGCACGTGCAAAAGCTAATAAGGTTACACCGATTTAATAACATCCACCCCTTTTTTCCCCTTTCTCTTGGTATTGTGAACACATTTTGCTCATTTTTTTTATATTTTATGTATACAATTCTGTATATCATGTACAATACAAAACAAACAATCCAAGAACAATGGCAACATTAAAATATTTTTAAATTTGTGTGATTGTTGATTCTTTCAATATTAGAATTGTTATTGAAAAATGCATTTATGTACCATTTAAAAGACCTGAAATTTACTGCTTTTTCCAATTGAAGTAAAACTGCTATATACTGTGAAAGTACTATTGTTCGTGGGTTTCCAATTTTCGTGGATTTCGCTGGTCGTTAAACCCACGAAATTAAGTTTCTAACGAAATGCATTTTTCCTCAGAATTTTAGTGCATAGAATTCTAAACCATCAATTTAACTACCAACGAAATAGTGATATTTATGAAAACAACGAGAATTGATGTCCACGAATAAAAGTTCTTCCACAGTAAATCATTATCTGCTATGTAAACCATTAGCAACATTTGTGTTAAGGATTTAGCTTTTTTGGAAGTACATTTTCTGGATGTTACAAGGATCCAGAGGCATCTTACCTTCCTGTGGAGTATAATGGTGAAGATTTCCGATCATCACTGAATGCTTTAATTACTTTGATATTCCCATCTGAAAATGGGATGAAATTTAGATGAACGTTTATCTTTTCATTAGGTTATGTAGCGTAATGGAAAATTATGTTTATTTGTATCAACTTTATAAAGCCTGTATCAATTAAAGATTGTTAAAATATTCACCTTAGTCGCTTTACTTCAAGCCTTATTTTTTTTACTTAACTTATTTTCATTTGAAAACTTACAGCATCTAAAGTCTTTAAAGTGTGATCAGAATTAAGGAGTATCTTCCTCGTGCAACCTCTGCCTTTTGCTGATTATGTCTTTCTATTTAGATCCTATTGGTTAATTGTTTTTTGTCACCTTTTATACATGATTCGGTTTATGGTTTCCCAAAGTTTTTTTTGAAATCTGCACTGAAGAAACATCAGTTGTCATAATGGGTTCTGTAAAAACTACTTGTACAGCGACTTTGGTACTTAGTTGTTTATGGCTCGTGAAATTCCTCCATGTATGACAAACTTTTTTTGTCGGCAACTGACATAAAATTAAACATTTAATGACGGCAAATCAATTTTGTCAGCAGTTTTTTTTTCCAAGAAATATTTGATTGAACTACCTTTGGAAATAAGATACTCCATGAATAAAGGTTACCTCGAGATTGTTTATCCTACCTTCTTACTCGATGTTTTGATCCAAATTACACAAGAAATTTGTTTGATTTTGATTGACATATCCATATAACGCCATTGTTAATTTTAGACGGGAGTTTGTCTCTCCTGCAGTGTTGAGTCCGTGAAAAGATTCCCTGTGAGAGAAATGTATGCTCTATATACATTTCAGTTATGGTGTACTTGTTCTTGAGAGAATTTCTCATAGGGATGCACTATCATTCTTTCAAATTTTGGCCTTTTAATTTTTTTGTAATTTGAAATCGTTTTTTTTTACCACCTGTTTATTGTGTTCACGTCTCATGATTTTATTATGCCAAGTTTTCTTACCATTGGCTCGATGAGTGCCCTGTTGTTGTTTAAATGTTGTGACGTCTTCTACAGTTTTTTTTGTTGGGAAATGGATGACAGTGATTGTAAGAACACTTCGCCGTTGAGGTTTATGTTTGTTGACGATCCCGCATCCATGGATCAAAGGAAAAATACACGGATGTAGCGTTGTTCAGCAATATGCATTGAATTCCGATAAAACCGGTGCTAGGGATTGTCTTAAACTTGCTATGAGGTGTTAATAAATAATTATCGAAGTTACAGTTAATCTATTTTCTGCATATGCCCATTTCTCATTAGTGTAGATCCAACCAAAACATTTGGAAGTCCATTAACCGAAAAACATGTTAAAGCTTATAGACAACAAATAAACAAAAGAATATTGACAGAAAAGCCAACATTGAGCTAGCAGAGCTATGCATGAGGGAAATACTCCTTAGGTTTAAAATATTTTGTGAAATTTAGATATTGCAAGTTTCAATACAATCGGTTTTCGGGTCAGTACTGACCACTGGGTTGGTGACTACCCTCGAATACTATCAGTCCACCAGCAGAGGCATCGGCCCAGTGGTAATAAATAAATAAATACCGAAGTTACTGTTAATTAATTTTCTGCTTATGCGCATTTCGACAACTCATGTGTCAGTAATGCTCATTGTTGAAGGCCTTAATGTGACTTCAAGATGAAGAATAACAATAAAAGCGTTGTTCCATTGCTTGGTTTTACCATGTATTTGTAGTAGAGATTTCGTCTCATGTGCATTTACTCCATATCCCTTCATTGTTAATACTGTGTTGTTCAGTTGTGTGAGCACTTATTCCTTGTTGACACTTTTCTAAGCATTTCTTAAAGCTCAAATGATGTCGTTGGATAAAAAAAATTAAAGTTTTGTGGAACTAATCAGAGACCATGACTACATAATTTTTCTGACGTATCATTAGTTTATTTGTAAGTGTATTTGAGAGAGCATTGTGAATAACAAATTGCAAAGGAAATATGTTATACTTGCTACGAAGATTGATTTTCGAAAAAGGGTGAAAATAAATGAAACGTTTTGGCTTTCCAAAGGTTTGGAAAATTAATTGATAAGTAGAGGTCAGCTCCTGAATAAGCCTTGTCGATATGGTATCTGCTTAGGTATTGCAAATCAGAGATACCAAAGGGGATGCATGATTCTACTAAATCATTGAATAATGAATTAATGTTCGTTAAAGAATAATGTATTTTTACTGACATTACTCATATTTGACCAAAGTATGCAAAATATTGAAGAATGGTTTGTGTACATTTCCGTTATAATTTTGCAATTCAAATTGTTCAAAGACATTAATGAGTAAAATTGTGTAAAAACCGAACCTTTCAATTTTTTATCTTTCTTCACTAAGACTGACAATCGTTTTAATCGTAATGCCAATCTTGGAGTCATTGTTCGAGTTGAACACCAATCCCATGTAGATTCTGACATACTAGGTTTATCACATTGTTTACATGCTCTTCCTAGACCACATTCGGTGTCCTCTTGACCTTCATCTTCAAACAGCACATCGCTGTCAGCATATTCGTATAAACTATATCATGTAAAATTATAATGTATAAATAAGCATTTGAAATCCGTATCCCACAAAAAAAAACATCAAAAGTAATATTATCGAGTCAGATGTAGATGGTTTCATTGCCGCTTCATTTCGTTTTTGTGTTACAAAACTATTGAGAATCGTTTGTTCGTATATTCCTAGAAACAATTACCCTCTTAGGTTACGATAAAGTTGAGATTCTCTGAATGATAAATTAGCACTAAATAGAAGCAGTACAGTAGATAAAAGCCAGTGGCCCAATGTTTTCCATATATGCTACTGGTTATTTTACTTTTTTATCAGTGGTTGCTCATATCATAATCAAACTTAAATAAAAACGTACATTTATATCTTAGTAAAACACTAGCCTTCAAAGATCAAAGTTTTTTTGTCTTGGCATTAAAACTACCCTTTATCTAACAACTTGGAATAAAGAACATTGATAGTAAATGTAAAAATGTATTTCATTTTTTACAATTACATTTCAAACTCTAAATATTTAAACCTTCAATTATTCACCAAATAATAAAAAAAAACAATTTCAATCAATGTAATACAGTAAATCTATCTGTTTCATAGAATTAGACATCTGATGTTAATTTGTATCATTTTCTACACTCACGGAGACATTGCTAGTTAATCAATATTTTCTGCATCCATCTTTTTACCATATATAGAAATAGGTTTCATGATTTTCCCTTGACTTATCAAATTAATACCGTAAATTGCGTATCAGCTTGTGTCATTAACATTTAAAATAATATTTTGGTTTAGAATATATTGTTTTAAATACTAGTAAACTTTTATTTGAAAAATTATAATTAACTAAATCAATATCAATCATAGTAATTAATTCTTCACTCCCTTAGGGGTGACTCGATTGACATTAAATAGAAAAACGCAGGGAAACGGGGAATGTGTCAAAGAGACAACGACCCAAAGTGGAGAAATAACAACTCAAAGCCATCATAAGGTCTTCAATGAACGGTGAGGAAACCCAACACAAGTATATGTTATTGATGTTTTAAATGTTAATGAAATTCTTTGCTGACAAACCCTGTATTCATTTAAAGAAAATTCAATAACAGAAAACATTAAGATGTGTGAACATATGTACAATAATTAAAAACAAAAGATACAACTGTCCTTCAATCTTACAGAAGGCAATTAAATTTCTTATATATTTATTTTAAGAATAATTCTCCTGTTTTGCAAATGGGACGTACAAATGGTCTATGCAATTTTTCCTAACAGCCATTGTTTCTTACGTTTTCATTGCTGCCTCATCTTCCCGTGTTATTTTATAAGAATCTCCACATGCCTCTATTTCTGTCTTATATACCAAGGGCCAGTGATGTGATTCAGTAATATCTACATCCGGACATGTATCATGGGTCACTACGAAATCTGAAAGTGATTTTTTACACTTTTAAATGATTATACAGTGATATACAAAAATACTCGAACTTGTTATTAATCCATTTTCCTTCCGTAAAAAGGCTAGTAATAGTGAGAAATCTTGCCAGAAAGGTGTAATGAAAATGTAAAAGTAATAGGTGGTGATTTGTTGTGGATTTTGTTTCAGAAATAAAGTTATTCTGAATGATGTCGTCAAAACCTAGTCCTAAAGTAGATATGTTTTTTGCCATTTTATATCCAAACTATCTTTGTTTTTTCTCGGGGCCATTATTTACAATGGTCAATGTATTGGTACACATAAATACATACTGCTTATCTCGCAACTTTGTATTTTTGTATTTTTGCTTATGAAAATATGAACGGCTTAGAACAAATTCCCCTATTTCAATGAATAAAAAAAAATGGTATTGTTTAATTTTTTTACGTAACAATGTTCTGTTCTTGGATCATCCTGTAAATTGTAACTAGTTTGCAATATATTTGAATTACCAAGTTTTTGAAGAGCCTTTTCGAACGCAATTTTATCTTTTGAATTTTCAGGTGATTTAGTTTTCCGCCTCATATGTCTATCCCCCTCTTCTTTAACTGCAACTTCAACAAGGTTTGAGTCTGTCTTTCGGGATACATATGGAAAACCAGCACACACTGCCAGGCTTTGTAGTTTTGAAGAAAGTAAATTGTTATCATCTTTTGTAGAAGATGTCTCATTTATACTGGAGGAAACAGAAATTACTGCAGCTCTTCCTTCATAGTGCAGAGATATATTTCCATGCTCTCCATAAGGATTTGATGATGTGGGTTCGTCCCAAGCCTCGTGAACAATGAGCTTCCCTAAAAATAAAAAGATTTACTTGCTTTTTAAATTTGATGTATTCAACTGACTTTCTCTGTCATAAATTAGATACATAGATAAATAAAACGGTAGTAGTTAACTATGGGGAAAAATCTGCGGTTTTCAAAAAACGTTTTTTGAAAACCGCAGATTTTTCCCCATATTAACTACTACCTACGGCACTATAGAAAAAAACAAACATGTAAGATTTGTTATTCACTACAGTTGAGACGGGTAAAACGGGCTAGATTTTTAATGAGGTCTTAGTTCACTCACATTTTTTACGTTGCTTGCGGTTTAAGCATCTCATAAGTAAAACAAAAAATCTTAAGAAAACGTATTTTGTATTTCCCGATCAAAACAATGAAATATTTTCTTCTCTGGTAAGTTAAGATATAGAAAAGAATATTTATTTTTAGTAGCTAAATCAAGCGTATTTTTTGAGACCTGAAGTTCTGAAGATATAAGTTCTCTCTCCTTTTTACTAGGAAAATTATACACTACGTAGAAATTACAATTTAAACGACAGTCTTTAGGTATCCGAAAATAAGACTGACTCAAATAAATTACGCTCATTTTCTTGTGCCTTCCGCCTATAAAGTATTTTACAATAGAAGATTGATCTTGTTGTGAACAAATATAGTCGTCAAAAATTACGATTTTTTGTTTGTCACCGGCTTCGTCCTCGCAGTCGATATCTTCAACTTTATCATTAGATAGTTGTAATAAATCTTCCAGAGACACACCTAG
>MJUU01056470.1:0-33234 GCA_002080025.1 Modiolus philippinarum
AAAGACCTTGCAATTGTTCTCTGAACAATTGTCTTTTTAATTATTTAATCTTTTCCTTCCTGTTTGCAATTTTTTTATTGCACCCAAATTAAAAACAAAAAGACAATATTAAACAAAAACAATGACTGAAGATTTAAATAAAATTCGGGACAGCAGGATTTTTGGTACAGCACAAGCAAAAGCCAATGTAGGGTTAATAGAAAAAAGAAGGAAACGGGGAATGTGTCAACGAGACAACGACCCAAAGGGGAGTAATAACAATTCAAAGCCACCATAAGATCTTCACTGAACGATGAGAAAACCCAACACACAACGGCGGGTCGGAGTCGGCCCCTGAACAAAGAGCAATCAAGTCCAGCGAAATAAACATCATCCTAGACTCCTATAGACATAAAGTAAACTAACTAGAAAAAGGACAAGACACACAAAGGCTTAATTAATTCCTGACTTAGGACAGGCGCAAACCTGCTGCGGCGGGGTTAAACTAGTTTTATTGGGCCCAAACCTTCCCCTACAGCCAATGTGATAAATAAAAAAACAATCGTAACAACAGTAAAATTCAGTTGGCAACAGGACTAAGTCAATTGTGAAAAATGAAACTGAAAGAACTAAATATACGGACAAAAACATGCAATTACAAGGACAAGAGACTACCAACAGTTAACTGACATGCCAGCTCCAGACCCATCACCAACTGACAAAGTAAGTTATGTACCCTCAGTATACAGCTTCCACCAAGACCCCTTCCTGTGAGGAGTTTAGAATAATGATTTCATGTATATACCGGAATAAATAACCCGTGTCCATACAATACAGATTTTAGAAATTAAGAATGTGTTTAGTTAAATTGCAAAGACCCTATCAAAAAATCAATGTTAATACCAAAGAAGGCCATACGTAATGACTTGACGACAATACCGTAATTATAATCCTTATGAATTAGACGATTTAAAGGTTTTATAAGTTTGTTAGGCGAGTTTAAGTATTTTTTACTCATATGTAAAAAATTACCGTAAAATAAGGGATGTGAAATACCAGCCATGATTAGATGTTTACAGGTTGCATTGTATTTATGAACTAAGTCTTTAAGCCGGTTTTTCGAAACCAAACCAGCTTTCTCTCTCCCGTTTCCTTATTACTATAGGGATGAATTCAGTAAATAAACAAGACATCATTAAGCACCGCCCATTTTGGGGGAGAGCTTTCAGTAATATAATGAAGAATTATAATGAGATGATTGGAGGATATTACTATATAGGGTTTTATATCAGTATTTGAAATAAATATTTTTTAAAAGTTAGTTCATAGGTGATGTTGAAAAAGCAAAGGAAGTAACCTGAAAATATTCTACGTTTTTTCATAGTGAGTTTTAAGAAAACGGGGGTCAAAGTAAGAAATTGCTATATCCGTTTTCAAGTCACGGAAATGGCTAAAAAATGCCGCATGACCCTATGTTTTCAAGGTGCCAAAAATAGACCTACATTTATATTTTACTGATTAATGAGATATAAAAGTTCCCGATTAGTTACGGGAAAATTACTATGAGTGTTCACTGTCTTACAAAATTAACATTGAAAGTATTGGAGATTTATTTACTGTATTCACCCCTAAAACAGGTAAACTACTGATACGGAGCTTCTGAGATAGGAACACTTTTGTAAATGAAGGCAGAGAAGGGAGTGCACACTTTTGCAATTGAAGGCAGAGAAGTGAGTGCACACTTTCGTAATTGAAGGCAGAGAAGTGAGTGCAGCAATACCATTAAGCGGGACTGTGTATATTCCTGACCTATGAAATAAATAATAAATAAAACATTATTTACCCCTAAAACATTAAATACTATTTAATAACTTGAAGTGTACAATAACATTTGACACATGACAACTCTTTTATTAAGACGAAAAACAATTAACATGGAGCTAATCAGTAACAAATTGATTACCGAGTCCTTTCCATCGGGTGAATATTTTTAATTTTTTTTGTGTGATAAAAGAACTTTCCCAATGACATGAAATTGACTCGGAAATCCCGTATTGCAAGACCACCATTTAAACAAGAAGAGAATAAAAAAAAATTAAAAGATTAGTAAAGACGTGCTTTCCGCTAAGATACCGACTAGCCCAAGGTGCTTAATTTGCTGGTTAATCACTATCGCAACACTGAGGAAAATTCGAACTACAAAATTTATGAAGGGAACTGGATGAAAACTGTAATTCTACGATATTAATATACTGTAATACTACTCGAAAAATCTGACGACAATTTTCATTTGCACCAAGTAATGCTTGTTAAAATGTCCCTTTTCAGACGTCTTTTTACAACCTGTATGAGAATTTGAGGATACGAAATTGCCCCTGATTTTTCTGGTAGAATATTCGAGAAAATGACCAAGTGCAAAACTACATTGTAAACTGTACATGTCATTGTGAAAAATAAATTTTGTTTAATGCTTTAAAGTTAAACTTCGAAGGTGTCAAGTGCACTTACCATTGAACTATGGTATGACTGGCCTATAACGGAAGACAGGTAAACAATTTGTTCAGCAATCTTTCTTTGTTATATTAGATAAATTTTGAGTAATTAAAATACTGTTTAGGTTTTAAATTCTCTTCGTTATTAGTCTGATTTCGTTATAAAAAGTCTAATAATATTCAACTCCAAAAATATGTTTCTTAGATAGCGCTGGAACTGGGAATTGCTGAAATATTATTAAAAAAAAACTCGTAATAAGCCTCCAAAAACATGTTGCTTAGATAGCGTTGGGACTAGGAATTGCTTAAATATTGTTATAAAAAAACTCGTAATAAGCCTCCAAAACATGTTGCTAAAGATAGCGTTGGGGCTTGGAATTTTTCTACGCGTCGCTATAAGCCTAATTTCGTTATAAATCTGTAAGTTATAGGCGAAGTCTACTGTACAACAGCTTCTTTAGTAAAAGTTGTATGACGGGACAAAGAAAGTACATTATAATGTAGTTTCGGACTTACAGATAGTGAGACAGACTTGACATCCTTATATCCCTGAACTTTATTTCCGAGGAATGGTATAGAAATGCTAATTAGATCAGACAAAAGCATTCTAAAATTTTTCATGTAATCGATAATTTGGGCGCAGAGAGATACATTAGCTTTGTCCATAGACTGGACTGAAAGTACAAATTAGACTGAGTAAAAAAATCTGCAAAATATGATACATGATAAAAGCACTTGTTTGGTCTTCTTCAAAAAATTCTGCAAATTTCATTTAGCTTAATTTCAGTGCCATTTAAGAATTTCATATTTGGGAATCACACGAAGTCCGTCAATCCGGAATATACATATACCAAAGAACATTATAAATAGGAAACATGTAGTATTACTCCCACATATCGACTAGATTGACATACAGACTAATATAGTGTAACCTTTTAGATTACGACTGAACAAAAACTATAGATTTACACCGCATATATGAAGAAAAATTGAAATAAGTCACATTTACAAAGACAAAAATGACAAACAAATTTTGCTTGTTTCTCTTCTTGACAAAAAATTACTCGTAGTTGCTCCTAGCAAATTCTCCTAAATCTTAAGCAACACAAATATCTGACTAACTAAATTTTACTTAACTTTGCTAAATAAATCATATTTACCTTAATAGGGTGGATCTGAATGTTACTGTGGAAATTCTACAAGTGACAAATATGGTTACGCCATGGCACCTGAAAATGAATGTAAATTACCTTGTGTTGGTAAAGTTACTCAAGTTTGTGGTGGAACTTGGAGAATGTCTCTATATGCAGGTATTATCATGAATTTCAAATCAAATACATAAAGACATCGCCATTTTTGAAAAAAGGTGCTTGATCGTGCATAATTGATATTTATTGCAATGGAACTTCTACATATTTCCTTAAAGATATTAGACTTTCCTGCTGTTTTAATAGGAAAAAGAAGGTAAAAGGGGAATGTGTCAAAGAGACAACAACCCAAAGGGGAGTAATATCATTTTCATTAGGAGGTGTAATTGTCTAAATGATAACGCAAATTGTAGTTTTGCTTTACTTTACGATCAAATGTTACAAAAGTCAAAATTAAAATTAATGCTCGAAACATTTTTGGTCATCTCTGTTTTCTCACTTAAGGGAGTATGGACATTAGATTTCAGAAGCATTCGATATCCTCGGGTTTTATCCAACGTTAATTTTTTTTACACATGGATCATATATTCTTGGTCATAGGTCAGTTAAAAATGCTTAAAATGGACAATGTTTAAAATTTGATCAACTTCCAATTATATTTTCAAATATTTTAAGGCATATTAACAGCTATTGGAAATTGAAGTAAAACTCCAGAGAGAGCTGTTTCCCGCCAAAATTTTGACGTCTTGTATCAAAAAATTCTTACATGGATTTTCAAATTTTTTTTGCTCATGTTGTTCTCTATATTAGCAAGGCTCTTCAAAACGAAAGGTCAGCATCTTAATTCGTATTACAAAATTTCTGACTCTCATACTCCCTGAAATGAATTTAGAATTCCAAATCGAATTCGTTTAACATAATATCAAAAATTTATGATGGCTTTATTGAGATTAGAACCTCGGCCTATCACTCCTATTGGGATGACGTATACATAAATTATTTGAAAATGAGGGGTTGGTTACTAACTTTCTTTATTTCAAAGTTGAGCCACCTCCATAAAATATATATTAAAATAGCTATAATTTTAAGTTCATTAGATAATATGTTGAAATCAGTGTGTTTTCATATCTGTATATTTTGAAATTTGCTATATAAATGTTAGCAATTTCGGAACAAAGTACATTGTATTTCTGTCCCGAGTCAGGTTTTTCATCTTTTTATTCTTTCAGCTTTCGTTTACCGATACATTTATTTGGCCTTCAAGAAATCATAACACTGTTTTCTTAAAATATGACCTCCATGCGAGAATGTTTTAGGCAACCTTTTTCTTGTTTGATATTAGACATAAAAAGAGAAAGAAAGTCTGTCTCCTCGTGATTTTCTGCCGGAGACGTTAACGAAAAGTTTCGCGTTTGTACGGTTAACGCTTTTTGGGACGAAACTCATTTTTATTCTTTTGATCAGCACTGATAATGTTAGATCAAAATTTAATTTTTATTAGCATCAGAACAGTAAAATATCCTTTATCTTACTCGTGTCCATCATTTCTACAGTGAAATTAAGAAAAAGTAGAAAACATACACATCGCATGACCCTATAAGGAATTAGACCAATAAATTTCTTCTGTAAATGGTGATTACAGTAGGAGATGACCCATGGAAGATCGATGCACGCGACCTATCTTCCGCAGGTTCATGTCCAATCAGAGGTGATGATTTTTGTGATACAATGTGATACTTGACGTCAAAATGAATAGAACACTATAAAATGGCGACGACTATGCTCATAGATTTCCAAACGTATTTCTTCGTATTTAAGGGAACTCACATTTGAACAAATTTAAGATAAAATATCTTTCACTAGTGTTAGAAAACGTCATTTTCTCTCTTTTATGATATCCCGATTATTTTGGAAGTTTTCTGCTATGCTGAAATATATAACTGCTAAAATTATATTCAAAGCGAACGGGTTATTTGTTGCAACCTTCTGATTATATTAAATATTTTAAATATACATGGAAGCACAAATTAAAGACCACTTATGCCCTACTACAAATTTCACAATTTTATGGCTTCGGTTTTAATTTAATTAATTGTACATAAAAACTTTCTTTTTCGTGTGCACTTTTATTTATTCGGTCAGAGTTTTGTTGCAGGACAGCCTACCTGCATTGCATTTAGTAGATTTAAATTGCCAGTACATCAAATGATGTAACGGATCAATTCTTGATCTCACTCGGTTAGACGGCTGGCAAAAGTGATAAAAGAGGTGACAGTGCCAAATTTTGTGTTGAGGATCGTGTAAAATGCTTCAAGATTTGATATGAAAAGCATGAAATTAAGTTTTTATCATAGCAAAAATTAAGTCAGATATTGCAGAAGTTTTTTATTGAATTTATTACATCATTATCCATGTTCAATACTAATTCTAATCCAACAATTTGATGTAGTTTTACAACTATGGATGTAGAAATCATTTAATTTAAGATAATTTATTAAACGTTTATAATTTCTTTTCGACGTTTTCTTTGGTATGATATCAAAAATTGCACTCGTAATTGACCATTAGAAATCCTCATGAAAATGTTTAGGTCTAGTCAGCTTCTAAATCGATCATCACTGACCATCGTTTGACGAATTAAACTTAACACAGTGTATTTCAGGTAAAAATGGTGGAGCAAAGAGTGGTGCCGTCTTAACGCCAATTGATATACAGGATAAAGCCCATCCATTTTCTATTTCCATGTTTAAAAATAAACATTGCGAGTGTCTTGACACGTTATGCAAGAATTGTGAAGTAGAAACATATGCATTCCAGCCCTTTGGTGTCATCTATAAAAAAGAAGAGAAAATTAAATATGAAGAAACAATAAGTAAGTTTTCTATCAGTTCACTCATTCAATGGCAAAACATTAACCGATAGCACGTTGAAATAAAACTCAAATCCAAAGTTTTGAAACCAAAATATTCGTCGTTTATGTTTTGAAATATTAAATGAAATAAAAGGGACAACAGGAAACACCTACCATGGCTGAAAATTATAATTACATGCCACAATCTGCTAGGGAACTACAGAGGAAAAAACAAATTAGACAAAAGACAAACGTAAACAACGATAGGAACTCGGGACAGCCTATGGTAAGGCATTTTTACGGATTTAAAAAAATTATGTTATATGCCATTTCTATATACAGTGAAACCTGCCTTATCCAAGATCTGAGTATTCCAACATCCTGGCCATTACGACATAATTTTGTGGTCCAAACTAAAGATTTTAATGCTTTTTAAACCTTTGTAGTCCGACATCCTCTATAAAATACGACACACTGATTTGATTCCATAGTCTGTTGGATTAGACATGTTCCACTGTATGTGTCATTTGAAAAAGTAACAAGAAACTCGCCTTTAACTGATTTGATTAACATCTTTGAGTTTATGATCTTCCAAACGTTTAGATTTTACCTGCATTGATGAAACATAAGTTGTCGAAATGCACATATGCAGAAAGTAAATTCACAGTNACTTCGGTATTTAGTTATTTCTTACCACTGGGTCGATGCCACTGCTGGTGGACTGTTAGTCCCCGAGGGTATTCACCAGCCTAGTAGTCAGTACTTCGGTGCTGACCTGAAAGCCGATTATTTTTTTAACCTGTCAATATCTAAAATTTTGTAAATTATATTGAAAACTAAGGAGTATCTCCCTCATGCAAAGCTCTGTCCTTAGCTGATTTTGGCTTTAAATTTAGATCACTTTGGTCATTTGTTCTTTATCACTTTTTAAACATCTTTGAGTTTATGGTCTTCCAAACGTTTAGATTTGATCTGCACTGATGAAACATAAGTTGTCGAAATGCGCATATGCAGAAAGTAAATTCACAGTGACTTCGGTATTTAGTTATTAATACGAGTTTTCCATAGAATACAGTGTTGTATTTGAAATGGCTCTTTAATATGTCTCTCCTTCTCAAGGGGAGCTAGACATATGTAGTTTTTGTCCTTTACGTCTGTACTCCGTTCGTAAGTCAAAGTCTGTGGACGCCCATTCTTCTACACTTTTAATCGGATTTCATCCAAACTTTACATGATTGTTGACCATATTACCTCATTGTGCATATTGCATGGCCGGATTGGTCGGTCAAGTTTTGTTTGAGTAATGTAGCTTTCTGACATAGAATTTTGATGAATAAAGTAAATGGACGCTAACTCTCCTACATCTTTCATCGGATTTCAACCAACTTCATAGGATTGTTGACGTTCATGCCTAGTTGTGCCTATTGTCTGACTAGATTGATCGGCCATTTTTTGTTGGAGTTATGCCCCTTTTTAACATATACTATTCAGAAGAAAGCTTAGGGACTCGTGCGATTGCACGAAAATAGAAATAAAAATGTTTTATGATTATCGGATGCAAACATTTTAATGTTTCTTAAAATTACTTCCTGTTGTTCACAATATGTGACATTTTAATAATGGGGTTCGGAGCACAATATTGACACTCCTTTAAACCCAATTTATAACCAAAAAAGCAATGCGACTCTCTGTGTTTATTTTTGGTTCCTTTTTATATGTACTTTTTTTTCTAAGGACACCCGCACAGAAATATCATGCAATTTTTGGGTTACCATAATATTACAATGCCTATGAAATATCACGAGATGTATGATACGGTTTTCAAAAGTAGCAATTCATATTATTTTCCGATATGGTTCTAAATTGAATTTGAATCTGCAATTCCAATTGTAGCCATCTTGGATCTAGACATCATGTTACCATGCCTGGTTATATCAAACGGTTTCCAATGATGAGATAATATTAAAGTTTCACATAACCTCCAATATTTAATTTAAATCTGTAATGGTGGCTATCTTTGGTTGACCATTAGCAGTCTTCAATCATATCTAGAAGACCATCATCATCTTACCATGCCTTATTTATATAAACATGATGTATGAAACAATTTTCCGGAATAAATAAAAAACACAGATTTCCAAATATGGTCCTATGTTAAATTATGTTCCCCGCTTGCGGTCAGCCTGGACGAAATGCAAACCTGTTGGACATATTCTTTGATAAACTGATGATTTTTACAATTTAAATTCAACCTCCATCTCAAATAATTTAAGAAATACAAGAACAAATTTATAATTTATGACAATGTTAGGCAATAACTCCTGAATCAGTCATTAAATGTTCTGAATTGCAGAATTTTAGATCTTACTATTCTGTATACGTTGAATCCCTCTAAATTTTGTAAAAAGGACATTAACTCCAAAACGGTGGATCTCCTGATGCTAGTCATTTTTATTTTATTTTTTTTAGATTATTGATACTGTAAAAGTAAATTGTGATTTAAGGGCAAGAATAGCAGCAATTTACCCCGTGTTTTATTTTGATTAAAACGGTTGTTCGGTCTCTTAATTATTGGAACACAATTTTTAAATTGCATGCCATGGTCATAATTAAAATTTGGTTTAATTGGCACACTAGTTCAGATTTTTTCTAATATAAGGTAAACGGACGACGGACACAAAGTGATGAAATAATGATAAAATATTTCAAATATATGTCCTAGCTCACCTTATCACCTTGGCCTAAGGTGGGCTTGATTATATAATGGAAATATTTAACCCTTATGTAACACTTAAGACTGAAGTCAAATCAAAGGATGTGTTCATAATCATATCTGCAATGTCAACTTTGCCCTGATATATTGCCTACAAATAGTTCTTAAAAATTGCGCAGTATGATACACAGCCCCAGAAAATACCCACCAATATACATACAATTACGCTGGGCTATCGTTCAATACTAGGGTTTTAAGGAAACATTGTGCACTTGTTGAAGTGTTGAGGAAAATACTTATTTGACTAATTGTCAACACTTAATTATGCTTATGGTCATCTCGCAACAAATATTTGATCCTGATAAGTATAATGTGTCAAAATAATTTATTACGCTTGACCCTCTTTCAAATTTAAGATGGCTGCTATTATTCTAAGAAAGGGAATTGAGGTCAATCTTTTACAATATCTTCATTACCACTTAGATAGTGCAATATTAATGTGCAAAATAGTCACAATACAGTATTATATAGTCGATGAAATGAGATGTGACTGGTCTTATAATTTTCAGACATAAACGAACTTGTAACAATAATAGGTGGTGTTGTAACAAGTTTGTTGATTCCTGTTATACTATTATTTATCCGGAAACGCCTTCAAAGAAAGAAACAGAACATATCTTCTAAAACACGAAAACCTGGTGATGGAATGGATAATCAAGATGACAAAAATGATCAGGACAACGATAGTGAAGGTACTAGTAGCATCATTAACAAGATTTTAATTAGGAAATTATTTACGGAGACTCCACTTTACCATTGTTTTACACCGTTAGCCGGCAGTTTAGCGGCGAGCATCCCTTGACCAATCTTTAATTTTAAAATTACGTATTGTCATTTTCTCTCCTTTCAAGATTTTGGTCATGGAGTTAGTAGTTTACCTGTTTTGTGTTTTATTCATATGTTTATGATAATTTAGGGAAACGGGACAGATAAAGGGGAGGTTTGGGTACCCATAAAACGGGTTTAACCCTAACGCTGGCTCTGGCTGGTGCCGGTACCAAGTCCGGCTGTCCCGAGTTCCTATCGCTGTTTATGTTTGTCTTTGGTCTTGTTTGTGTTTTTTGTGTAGTTCCCTGGCAGATTATGGCATGTGACTGTAAATTTTCATCTATTGTAGCTGTTTCCTGTTGTCCTCTTTTTGACATTGCCTAATCTAATTGGCGAACCAGGTGTATTAAAAAGATTAACTGGACTCCTTGAATTATAATCAAATAGTACAATAACCGAATATTGTTTATATTGATAGATACTTTTGTTACCTTTAATTTTCGGCATATTTTGTTGTTCCAATATTTCAATGTACCCATTCTGTCACAAAGAAAAACTGAAAATTTTACGTCAGAATCTGAATGTTGATTCCAATTGACGTCATTGGCAATAGTTTCCTTTTTCCATGTCGAAATAATTGAAAAATGGCCTTTATCGATGGGAGGAATTTGAAACAATCAATGTGAAGTCCTCCTTGTCGCGTATTGCTCATGTGTTTATTACTTTTTAGAACTCTAGTGGTCTCAGATCTTCAGATCTGAAACCATAATAAGACTGTTGTTTAGTTGATCTGTTAAAGCATACTTTTGTTTTAAGTGGTCCATGCCAATAACACCAAAGATATCATTTTCGCATTTACATTTTTATATTTTAAACAGTCAACAAACAGTAAATGACAAGTGACAAATCGGAACTGACTATGTGTGCATTTTAAATACAATTCACGTTATTGCGATTTGATAATGATTTTTTTAAAGGAGAGAAAACATGACAACACAAATTTTTAAGACTATATACTAAGTGAAATCGACCACTATAAAGACTAATTATTTAAGAAAAAGTCTTAACGTCACCTGATGCTAAATCTTCGAATCACTAATATTCACAGCAGTACAAATATAAGTTTCACGTGCATTTGCAAAAGAAAACAAGCAGTTTTACAACTTGGTTTTGCAAAATGCTTATTTATAATATACAGTTACAAAAACGGGATAACAGTAAACTACTATAATGGCCGAAAACTACAATCAAAGGACACAATTCACAAGCGAGCTGCACCAGAAAAACAATAATGAAGACGACAGACAATCATGAACAACGATAGGGACTCAGGATAGCCGAACTTGGTACTGGCACTAGCAAAAGCCAGTGGTAGGGCTGAACCGGTTTATGGGTACGGAAATCTCCGCTTTCTCTTTCCCGTTTCCCTATCGTGTAATAAACATACGAATGAAACCCATACAGGTAGAAAGAAACTCTATGACCACTATCTTGGAAAAGAAAAGCATATGACAAAACGTAATTTAGGAAGGTGGGTCAAAAGTTACTCGTCGCTAAACTGTTGGCGAGCTGACGGAACCTACTTTGCTGGTAAAACACTAGCACTACGGAAGAAAAATCAAACTCAAAACTTCTCGAAGGATTTTGTAAAGAGTCGTCATGTTTTTCAATAGACATCGGCATTATCAGTGAGAGGCCAGTATATGTGTTAAGTCTTCAGGTCACTCGAATCTAAAGCCAATTTAACAGATTTGTTTAGAATATTCCATTGATATCCACGTAAAGAATGTAAGTTACGTCTCAATTTTTCTGGATTTTTTTCATCAGCTTCTGACACTGTTTAACAACATTTCTATAAAATCGAAGATGAGAAATGCCCTTTGCAATTAGCTTTTTGTGAGTCACGTCATATCTAGATGTTCATATTTTCTGTAAAACATCTTAAAAGTTTATAAAATCTGTAACCTTGTCGTAAAAGTTTAGATGTGAGAGTAAGGTTATCCTCACTACAATCGTCAAACGCGAGCGAATCGTACAAGTTGAGATATATACATCCCGTAGGATGGAGCTAGGGGAATGTCGCCGTTAAGAAGAGGTAATAACTAAAAATGAAATCAAAATCATCAATTTTATCATACTAGTATATTTTAGTTGTTATTTTATCAGAGTCAATGATGATACTAAGATCAAGAAAAGGGTAGTATTTAGAATCACTGTTTGCTTTATCTATTTTCAGTTGTTGTTGGTAAATGATGTCGACATAACCTTAAAACTGGGGATTGTCTAAAGTAAGGATATCATCTATGTACCTGCTATTATCATTGAAAAAAGAAATAAGTTTTTATGGTGGCTTTGAGTTGTTATTACTCCCCTTTGGGTCGTTGTCTCTTTGACACATTCCCCGTTTCCCTTCTTTTTTTCTATTTCACTGTTTGGTACAGTTCCATTTTGTATTTTTGTCATGAAGTCGCGTTCGTAACAGAACAGAAAAAGATCTGCAGTGAGAGGTGCAGAATTTGTAGCTAGTTTAAGGTGTCTTAGTGGTATTATTCCGCCATTTTTGTCTTCTACTTGTTCATTTAGATTTAATTCATTAAGAAATTTAGCAAAATAGTTATTTAAAATTTAAACAAAGTTCCAGAGTATTTGAAATTATAATTCCTTATCACTTTTACAACATTTTCATAACAAAAAGGTGAACTAAAACACATGAGCTTTAAATCTGTTGCTGGATTTACAGAACACAGAAATTATGCAAGGGAGATAATTTAATAAAAGACTGGACATGTGATTATATGATTAATGCACTCAATCTTTTGCTGGACAATATTTTTATTCGTTTTGGGAACACTATTTATCAACAGGTCATAGGTATTCCCATGGGTACAGCATGTGCACCTCTAATTGCAGATCTTTTCTCTTCTGTTACGAACGAGACTTCACGAAAAAACTTCAAAACGGAACTATACCAAACAGTGATAAACTTATTTCTATTTTAAATGATAACAGCAGGTATATTGACAATATCCTTACTATTGATAATCCCCAGCTTTTAGCTCACCTGGCTATAAAGATCTTCTCCTCTGAAACTACTGGGACAATTGAAACCAAACTTGGCCACAATATTCCTTAGATGGTCCCCTACAAAAAAAATTGTTTTCAGATCCCCGCGATATCCAAGATGGCCGCCAGCGGGGATCATAGTTTCAACATTGGACCCTATGGGAAAATACTTTCAAAGATCTTCTCCTCTGAAACTACTTGGCCAATTGAAACCAAACTTGGCCAAAATACTCCTTAGATGGTCCCCTGCAAAAAAAATGTTTTTCAGATCCGCGCTTTATCCAAGATGGCCTCCAGCGGGGATCATACTTTTAACATTGGACCCTATGGGAAAACACATTCAAAGACCTTCTCTGAAACTACTTGGCCAATTAAAACCAAACTTGGCCACAATAGTCCTTACAAGGTCCCCTGCAAATAATTTGTTTTTAAGATCCGCGCTATATCCTAGATGGCCGCCAGCACAGTTTTAACATTGGCCCCTATGGGAAAACACTTTCAAAGATCTTCTCCTCTGAAACTACTGAGCCAATTGAAACCAAACTTGGCCACACTAGTCCTTAGATGGTCCCCTGCAAAAAAAGTTGTTTTTCAGATCCGCACGATATCCAAGGTGGCTGCCAACGGGATCATAGTTTTTACATTGGACCCTATGGGAAAACACATTCAAAGATCTTCTCATCTGAAACTACTTGGCCAATTGAAACCAAACTTTGCCACAATAGTCCTTAGATGGTCCACTGCAAAAAAATTGTTTTTCAGATCCGGGCTATATCCAAGATGGCTGCCAGCGGGGATCATAGTTTTAACATTGGACCCTATTGGAAAACNCTTTCAAAGATCTTCTCCTCTGAAACTACTTGGCCAATTGAAACCAAACTTGGCCACAATAGTCCTTAGATTGTCCCCTGCAAAAAAGTTGTTTTCCAGATCCATGCTTTATCCAAGATGGCCGCCAGCAGGGATCATAGTTTTAACATTTGACCCTATTGGAAAACACTTTCAAAGATCTTCTCTGAAACTTCTCAGCCAATTGGAACCAACCTTGGCCACAATAGTCTTTAGGTTACGGCCCTTCAAGAGAGTTGTTTTTCAATTCATTGCTTAATGCAAGATGTCTGCCAGCGGGGAATAATTTTAACATTTGACGCATTGGGAAAACATTAAATATCTTCTCCTGAAATTACATGGCCAATAGTTAAAACATACTTGGTCACAACGGGCCATAGTTGTTCCCATTTGAAAATTTTGCCTGGCTTGTCTGCATGGCATTCAAAATGGCCCCAGTGGGAACATAGTTTAACCTTGAGACCTATCAGAAGTCTATCGGAAAGCATTTAAAGTTGTTCTCTGAAAATATTTAGTCGATTGGAACCAAAATTAGACTCACTGGTCCACTTCAAGAAAGGTGACAGTAAAACTGCACCCATCCAAAATAGCTGCCAGTCTGGAATATAGTTTAACTTAAGATAATATAACATCAATGTCTATTAACAAATTTGAAAATAATGCCGTTAAAACATTGGGATTATTTTAACTGCATAAATCAGCCGTGGCCCAGGTGAGCGATACAGGCTCTTGAGAGCTTCTTGTTAGATTATGTAGACATTATTTACCCGCAACATCTAAAATTAAATAAAGCTAACAATGATTCCAAATACTGCCCTTTTCTGGATCTAACTATCATTATTGACGCCAATAAAATAAAAACTAAAATATATGATTAAAGGGATGATTTTTATTTCACTATCACTAATTTCTCTTTTCTTGACGGCGACATCCTTCTAGCTCCATCCTATGGGATGTATATTTCTCAACTGATACGATTCGCACGTATTTGTTCTACTCTTGATGATTTTAATGAACGTAACCTTACTATCACAGCCAAACTTGTAAATTCACAGTGACTTCGGTATTTAATTATTACAACAAGGTTACAGATTTCATAAGTTGTTGAATACATTTAAGAAGTTTTATAATAGATATGAACATTTGATATCTAAATATGGCGTTACTCGTAAACAGCTTATTATTAAGGGCATTTTTTATCCTCGTTTTACGGAAATGTCAGAAATTGATTAGAAGTTCAGAAAAGCTGAGACGTAACTTACATTCTTTACGAAATAGGGGATATCGACAAGATATTCTGCTTGCATCCGTTAAATTAGCTTTGAGACCTAATGACCTGAAAATTTTGCACACACACTTGCCTCTCACTGATACTGCCGATGTCTACTGAAATTTATGATGATTCTTGACCAAACCCTTCGGGAAATTTTAGGTTGATTGTTCTTCCGTAGTGTGATAGTATTCTACCAGCAGACTAGGCTCCTAGTCTACCTGTATTGGGTTGTATTCGTATGTTTAGTATACTAGAGGGAAACGGGACGGATAAAGGGGAGGTTTGGGTACCCATAAACCGGTTTAACCCTACCGCTGGCTTTTGCTAGTGTCGGTACCAAGTCCGGCTGTCCCGAGTTCCTATCGTTGTCTACGTTTGTCTTTTGTCTTATTCGTGTTCTTCATGTGTAGTTCCTTGGCAGATTGTGGCATGTAATTATAATCTTCAGCCATTGCAGGTGTTTCCTGTTATCCATTTTTTTAGATGTAAAATAGATATCACTAGAGAAATTAACATTCGCAAATTATCTCTCTTATTTTAACGGTGACACCTATTTTTTTTTATTTTTTATATGTTGACTATAACTAAATACCGAAGTTACTGTGAATTTTGATTCTGTATATGCGCATTTCGACAACTTATGTTTCATCAGTGCAGATAAAATCTAAATGTTTGGAAGACCATTAAGTCAAAGATGTTTAAAAACTAATTGACAACAAATAATCAAATATGATCTAAATAGAAAGCCAAAATCAGCTAAGGACAGCTATATAAGGATTGAAAAACACATGCTAAGTATGAACAAAATCTATTATAGATTTTTCACGCTATCCTCTCATATAATCATTTTCCCTATCATTTCTATGTAAAATCCTGAAATGTTCAATTTCAGTTTTTCCGCTTAAATGAACGGTGACCCCAAAGTTTAATTTACATTTTGAACAATAATACAATTATGTTTCTACATAGAAAATTTCACAAAGTTCTATAAAAGGAAAATAATACGCTGCAGACACCTTAATTTCATTTATTCCTTTCTTTTGTCCCATTACCTTTTTACTTATCAGGGTCGCCAAAGTTAATTCACTATTAGCTGTTTGGGTTATTCTGTTTACGATTGTTGTTATGAATTCGAAAAATCTCTTGACACTTTTAACACTACATTCAGAGGGAAAGACTATGTTTTGTTCAAAGTGGTGGTCTTGGCAAATGAAAGTCCGTTAGAGAGCTGGCTAGCAAGGAATTCGAAACAAAATTTCCAAGATCAGAAATTTTTGAAAAAAAAATTATCAGTATAGCAGGAAGGTAAACAACAAAATGATATACATGACGCAAATTTTCTGGCGTGGACAGAAAAAATGACAGGATTGCTTCCAGTGTGAAAAAATGAACAAGTACAAAGATTGCATGAATAAAATATCCATGATCAGATGTTCCTCCCCAGCAAATACCCCCTCCCCGAAAAAAATGAAATGCTATCTTATAAGTTGAGTTTAAAAACATAGTGGAATACAGGAATTAACTGTTTGTTTGTCAAGAAAAAATAAAGACACAATTAATCAGGTATTGATATAGCTATAACTGTTCAACCGAACATGAAAAATGTAATCGTTCATTATAATTCAAAACATTATTATATCAAAGAATGAGCCCGCCGAGACAGTTGAATAATGTATAATTTTGTGAATGTGTTAATTATGTCGAATTTCAACAAAAGAAAAAAAAAGAGTAATATCCGATGGTCGCATATACATAACATTTCAGTGTTTTCAACGAAATGCAAAGTACTATAAATGATTCTCCTATATTTCAGATTTGGGTTCAGAACAAAACATAGAATTACTCACAACACCCAGACAATCTATAGATGGAGATAACGATTCCTTCCATTCAGCGATATCAAACTTTTAATTACAGTTAATGTTACGATAACTGGAGGCATTGTTGTAATTTGTGATTAAAATAGGCTGTAATCTTTCACTTCACCGATGGCGTTTAAATATCGAAACAATTTTTCTTTTTTGAAGATGACCAAAAATTAGTGATTAATGCAAATTTGAAAAATAGTGACATCAGTTGTAAGAGAGAGAGAGAGAGAGAACATTACGAAGGAGTGTTTTCAAGAAATGAAGAACATTATAACATTAATTAAATAGAAAAGATAACAGGAAACAGCTACAAAGTCTGAAAGACAAACATTAACAACATTTCGAACCTGCAATTTACAAAAGCTAGTGATAGGGTTTTATATATTTATTCTCTGGTTACATAAGGTTCAGACGACGCAAGCAGAAAACCAATATTCCTTATAACGTTCAAGTACAGGTATTTGCAAAAGAGAAGAAATCGCTTAAGCTGGGTACCCTAAAATTCATTAATAGAGTTATGATATTTTTTGAGACCAGATCTAAATAAAATCATAAGCGTAATTCTGAAAAGAGGCTAGTTTGTAATAAGCAAAATTAATTTAATTGGTTCTCTTATTTTGTGTAATAACATTTTATCAGGTTTGCTAAAGTTAATACTTAAGTAAAAACAAACCATTTTAAGGAGGTAGGATCCCTCCTAAACAAATGTACGCGATATCAGTTTTTGAACGTCTTTGAGTTTATTGTCTTCCAAATATTTCGATTTTATCTCCACTGAAGAGACATAAGTTGTCGAAATGCGCATATGCTAAATTAACAGTGCCTTCGATTATTAGAAATTTGTTACCAATGGGTCGATGCCTCTGCTAGTGGACTGTTAGTCCCCAAAGGTATCCACCAGCCCAGTAGTTAGTACTTCGGTGCTGACCCGAAAGCTGGTTCTTTAGTGAACCTTACAATAATTAATGTTTTGTAAATTTTAATGAAAGGAGTATCTCCCTTTTGCAAAGCTCTGTCCTTAGCTGATTTTGGCTTTCCAATTAGATCATATTTGGTTTTTTGTTCTCTATCAGATTTTGAACGTCTTTGACTTTATTGTCTCCAAAATATTTTGATTTTATCTGCACTGAAGAGACATAAGTTGTCGAAATGCGCATATGTAAAAACGAAATTCACAGTAATTTCGGTATTTAGTTATATGTAATCGTGGCTGACCCATTCACAAACTGGATAAAGAGTTCGTTTACACATCCACTCCTCTGAAATAAGATTTATTTCTTCTAAATCTTAGTAAAAACACTTGATGGCACCTTGGTGCACTATGTTATCTCGGAGCGTATTGATGTGCAAAAGGCGTTTATCGAGCGAAAACTTAATTGTTTTTCATGACGTTGAACACTGACATGGAACGTTGTAATAACCATTGGAACTATTGCTGAAATGGTAGTGATACCTTTGGAGTGTACGAGTTCATAGGTAGGAATAAAACTAATGCAAACACAAGAACTTGCCATTTTTCATATCATACCCTTTATCAGCCATCGGTCATGTATCATCCCTCGAGCCTGACGGCTCCGGGCAGAAAAAAGGTCCTAACGCTCATAAAGGGCGTGATATGAAACATGCCATGTAATAATCTTTATTATTATATGACTATAAATATTCAAGATTCTGATTGGATAAATCAGTACTTCGCTTTCCCTTACAAAATGTGATGATCACCGCGCAATTTTGCACGTGAGGTTAACATCACTGTAAAACACCTCGGCGTGTACCCATAAATAGTAACGGGGAAAATCCTAGATTTTAATGTGTTGATCACCGCGTAATTTAGCACGTGAGGTTAACATCACTTTTTAAAACTTCAGCGTGTACCCATATATAGTAACAGGTAAAATACATTTCGGCCCAAAGCAGAAAAAGCGTCAAGACTAAATTGTTGAAAGAAGGAAAAGCAAACTTAAAACGTAAAACGGTAAATAATTATTCATATAATAAAACAATGAATGACTTTCGATTTCGGTAGAAACCACAATTTAACAACCCCGAGATCCGATAATTACCTCGGCCGTAAACGTCCTCGGTAATAATCACATCTCTTGGGTTGTTAAATTGTGGTATTAACCTCATCAAAAGTCATTAATTGTATATTAATTTTTATACCCCCGCTTTAGCGGGCAATAAATTATGATAATGGTGTCCGTTCGTTCGTATGTTATTCCGTCCGCCATAGGGTACATACGTTTTGGCGACAACTCCTCCTAGACCACATGGTGAAATTCAATGAAACTTTCACAGAATGTTCAGTGCATATTGCCATTGTGCACCATCTATTTAAAATTTGATTTGACTTTAATTTTTTATTTTTTTTACTTCTGGAATCAAATGAAGGAGCAGGGGGTATAAATTTGTGAGCGTTGCTCACAGTTTTTTTAGTTCCTTGAAACATGCAGTAAAAGCCTTAGGATCAATCGAATTTAAGGCCAATGAGACACTACTGCAATATTTTCCAAGTAACAAAGAATGTTTGTTTTCATTTTCTTTGTTATGTATAGACAAAATTACTTAGTACCGAAGTTACTGTTAATTAACAGTTCACGTAGATAGCCATTCCGATGACGTATGTTTTTTTTTTTTCGGTGCAGATGAAATCAATACAGTTGAAAGACCAGTACCGAAGAAACTTGTTTGGATACATCGGCAAACGAATACCGAAGCAAAAATGAGGAAAGGGGGAATTCTAAAATCATAAATCCAAAATAACGGGCATGCATATTCAGCAACGAATTGAGATAGTATGACAGACAAAACCAATAAAACAAAACAGAATAAGAACGCCACATAACTAAAGCACTAGCAGTGTGAACCCCTACAAAAACTGAGGTATCATCAGGTACTTCGGAAGGGTAAGCTTGATCTGCTCCACGCATGGAACAAATAATAAAAAGTATCTAAACAAAAGGTCAGAAACAAAAGTTGTGTCTTTATAAGTATTTGTGCATAGAAAATATACTCTTTCAAATTTACAATTTTGAAAGCAACATAATCTAATGATGCATGTTCATGATCTATTCCTTGCACGAATAGTAATTTGTTGTACACAACGAAACTTTGCAGCTGAGCTGGAGTTTGATATAAATTATTTGTATCACTTTTACGGGAATTTCATAGGTCGAGCACCAAGTAATAACGCGTGATGTGCTATCACAATCCACGTTTCTATTTGACCACTGTACTATCTCCTATTAACGGTGTTATTATTCAAAACAAAACAGCGACGTCACAAGCAGGCAAACAAAGAAATGCAGTTAGACACTAAATTCACTGCATTTATTTATGATAATCATAGAGAAATAATCTTAACAACTCGAAAGAATTGTATATCGCTGGATATGAACTATCATTATGTAATTTCAAATATAATAGACTCGCCAAAGGCTCGTTTATTATATTTTGAAATTACATAACTGTAGATGATATCACGCGAATAGTCATTCTTTCTCGTTATGAAAACTATAAATATCTAATGAATAGAAATTGGAAAAACTAAGGCGTATCATCCTCGTGCAAAGAAAGTTCTGTCTAGAGCTGACTTTGGCATTAACTTAGACCCTTTGCGGTATTTTTTGGATTAATGCTTCTAAAATACTTTTTAACTGATTCCTTTCTGGTTTTCTAAATGTTTTGATTTATCTGCACTGACGAGACAACATAAATTTCAGAACTAACATTTCTACATTTTGTGTATTTTCTTATGTGCTAATTTTATGAAATGTCAATTCTAAATTTTATTAGACCATTGGTACAGAAAAAAAAACTTCACACTCATCTTAATATACATGAAATACAAAATGACAGAAATAACGATGTAAAAGTTTCAACAAAATTTACGAATCGATGAGAGTAATCTAGCGTTTCGTCCTTAAAAAAATACCAAGCGATAATTAAAAAAAGTGACATTTCATGCTTACACTGGGTTTATATTGCTTTATTTGTCTGTAACGTTTGATATTGCATTTCTGATTAAATTTTTTTAAATGCACGCTTGGTATTGTATTTCTGTCCAAATTAAAATTTCACTTAATTGAGTTGCTATTTCACTTTCAATTAAATAATTGCATCATTTTGAGTAGAGGGTAAAATGAAAAATTATGGTTTTATATCCAGTGCTATTGCCACCACTTGGCGTTCATCGTAAACTTTTCATTCAAAGATCTTCTCTAAAACCACCGGGCCAATTGGAACCATACTGGGTCACAATAGTCCTTGGAAGGTCAATTATTGAAAAATTGTCCGGCAAGTCCGCACCTTATCCAAGATGGCCGCACGCGGGCTTAAAATTGGACCTTTTATTCAAAGATCTTTTCCTCTGAAACTACTCAGTTAATTGGATCTATACTTGTTCACAATAGTCCTATGTCGGTGTTCTTTAAAATATGTCCGGCGGGTCCAAATCACATCCTAGATGGCCGCAAGCAGGGAATATTGTTTTTTTAACATAGGAGACTATGGTAAAGCATTCAAATATCTTCATTGAAACTGCAGAGCCAATTGGAACCAAACTTGGTCTAAAAATGTGTCTGACATGTGTGCATCCCATCCAAGATGGCCACCAGCGTTGATCTTAATTTAACAATGGACACTTTCCTCTGAAAGTACTTGGCGAATAAGAACCATGCTTGGTCACAATGGTTCTGAGTTGGTTTTCTTTGAAAATGTGTTCGTATGTCTTGATTGTATCTAAGATTGCCGCCAGTGGAAACATTGTTTAACATTTGACCTGTATGAAAGGATTCAAAGAGATTTTATCAAAAGTGCAAAGATAATTAGAATCAAACTTGGTCACAATAGTCCCTTGGTTGTACCCTCTGAAAAAATTGTCCGGCAAGTCCGCATCTCAACCATGATGTGTCCACACTTCACCCAAAACGGCTGATAGCGGGGAGCTTCGTTTTACCATGGACCATATTGAAAAACATATTCGAATATTTTCTCCTGTGAAAGTAACTCGCCAATTATAATCATACTTAATTTGTCACAAAAGTACTAAACAAAGGCAGTAGAATACCGAAGGAACAAAGGAGTGAAATTTACAAAAATCGAAGTCCAAAGACAAGGCCAAAACGAGAAACACAGAAAACAATGACGTTAGACACAAAACAATAACGTTTGACATATACCACTGGCGTCAACGTGATGATCGTAACTGCAGTTACCATCATCCCAACATGGCGGACGACAATTCAGGTAAATTTTGTTAGGCAAATTTTCCGCCCTTTACTGTTTATTTTCATAATTGTATTATGTCAGGCAAAGTGTTTTTAAGCCACCCTTTCTGAAAATTCGTTTGAACGTAATCAAAATAATACGAGGAAANAGAAATCCTCAAAACAAAAAAAAGTCAATGATGATCGTAACTTTAGAATCTTATTTTGAACGATGATCGTAACTTTTTCCAATGATGATCGTAACTGCATGTTCTGGAACGGCAAAATTGACACAATATCACTGTTATAAATGAAATAATGGATTTGTTATGAGCTAAATACGCTAAAATAATCATAAGGTATAATTTTAAATGCAAAGTTAATGATATCGTATAAACCGAAGTCACTCGTGTTTTAAATACTGCGTTATTTCGAATTAAAATAAATAATCACCACGTGTAACACTGTTTATTTCCTGCTAGAGTATTAAGCCTTTTCTAATGAGTTATCTACCTTCTCGGTGTTTCAAGAGAAAACAACGAAAGAAAATAAAATTTTCCTCCAATGCCAGTGGGTCATGATATTTGTCCTTTCGATTTAGACAAAGGTTCGATTTGAGATCGCGAGGTTAACTAAGGGACCGACCATTTAACTTGAAAAGGGGGGGCGGGGGGCTATGGTTTTTTTTCTAAAAAAATATTTTGGATCTGATTTTATGTGAAAAAAATATTTTGGCTGCCAAAAGGATGAAAAAAAATTTCCTGAATGAGGCTTTCTGCCCAAAAAAATAATGTTAATTTTGAAAAAAAATATTTTGTTGATACGCGTGCAAAAAATAAATAATTTGTTTCGCGCGAAGCGCGAAAAAAATTTTCTGTCCAGAAAAAAAAATCATAACCCCCCCCCTTTCAGGTTAAATGGTCGGTCCCTAACTGAGAACGTAGAAATATAGCAACCAATCAGCAATTAAATGCAAGGAGAATTTGTTTCTCCTACATTTCATCATGTTTCTAACACGCTAGTTGATACTTATCTTTAAAATCATGTTGATATATAAGTTTCGCTTGACCCTGGAGAGATAACCAATTGGGCGTAGCGAGATACTAACTACAGTATGCGACCAAAAGTGAGTCATCAACGTCGGAATTCATTTAAAAAACGGAACTTTTTCCAAAAATTGTCATGCAGTCATTTGTCATCCGATTTTCATATTTGTTCACTGTTAAATGCAGATTTACGCAGTTTTTTGTCGTAATTTTAGCATATTTTTTAAACTTCTGTTAAAAGTTGTCACAAGTTAAAAGCAATTCAAAAATTTGAAAAATCTGGTGAGAAATGACTTCATAAGTCCCGTTTTACATGAAATGCACAGGGAATAATGACGTTGATGACTCATTTTTGGCCACATACTGTAGATGTTTGGAGAGTTGTTTTTTTTAATTCATGGCCCAAATCATTTCTTCCGTATGATTTGGTGTTAAATGGAGTGAAAATTCATTGAAAAATGTGTGTATGCATATCATATATAGTTACCAAAGTAAAATATCTGTTAAAGGTATTGCTGAAATGGAAAGTAGACAAGAAGATTATAAACCATCGGCCCCGGACAATACTTCAATGATAGTGGTTAGTGTTTAATTTGTAGTTTGTAAAATAAAATTCAAATGCAATATTTGTGTAATAAGATAATTTTATTGGTCAAAACTGACCGTCAATTACATTCCATGTATGTACAGGCCTCGGACAAAGTAGGTTCCCCGTCAAATCTGGTTGCTTGTCAACTTACAACTACAAATAACACATGTTCTTAATGAGTTGTTAATGAGAGATATGTACAGATGATATGATCGGAAACAAGAGATAAGAATTAAAGACGGGCCGAGCCTATGAACGAAAGATTTAATAAGTGAGTTCAAGAGCATAAGAATGAATAATAAGGACAAAAATTACCTCATTATATCAGTGTCTGCATATGGCCATTTCGAAATCCCATGTTTCATCATTTCTCATCAGTGTAGAGGGAGATAGACTGTGTGTTTGTTGGTATGTATTTGAGTGTATAATTAAATTCAATTTACAGATTTACAGGTCTGGGTAGACACCTGTTATATTTAATGTGTATATGTATTTTAGGATATATCCTTGAACAGTATGGATGGTAAACATTTGTTCTGTTATTATTATTAGTTTTTTTTTGTTTTTTTTTTAATTCAAAACAAGTTTGCTTACTTTTAGAAACCCAATTTGAAGTTACAGTGCTAGCCTCCATTTTTTTCAAAGAAATATATTTTTAATTGTAAACACTTAGGCCTACATTTTTATGCAAAATTAAATGAGGTAATCATTGTGAACTGCGAATGGGTTAATGCTTTATTGCTTTAAATTTCATGTCTATTTATGTTTCTTTCTCAAGATTTTTTAAACCACGACAAATTTCTTACAAATAAGGTTTAAAGTGGTTTATGTTCCTCCGTTTATTACTCCTGACAACTATCGACGAATGGTAACAAAACCTAGTATTTGAACAGTTGGGAAATGTGTAGATTGCACAACTCCATTTTTTTTAACAATATAAGGGACATAAACTAGGAAGAAATGACTTAATACCGAAGTTAATGTGAATTTAAATTCTGCGCATTTCGACAACTTATGCCTCTTCAGCGCAGATACAGCAACTCAAACAAATAACCAATATGATCTAAAGGTAAAGCCAAAATCAGCTAAGGGGAATGTCCAACAGCTTTTTAATTGTTATAATTGTCATGTCTTTCAATCTAATGGAGTATTGGTCGGTAGTGAGTAATAAAAGTTGTGAAATTAATACTTGTGTAACTGTAGACGTTAAGGTCCCTTTCATTCCATTCAACTGGAGTATACGTGTATACCAGCGGACTAATAATAATTTATAAAACAACACATTGACACATCGACACATTAACGCAACGACACATTAACATTGATAATTGAGACATCGACACATTAGCAGACAAGTTCATCGGCACGTTTATGATCAGGGTAAGGTTTACGGAAGAACGTTAGAAATACAGTTATGATTAGGATATTGTAGGGTAATGTTTATTGTTATGGATAGGGTTGGGGCTATGGTAAGAGTTGGATTATAGTTATGGTTAGTGTTACATGTGTCAAAATTTAATGTGCCGATATGTCAATGCCTCGATGTGTCAATGTGTCGATATGTTAATGTGTCAATACGTCAATGTGTCGATATATCAATAACTAAATACCGAAGTTACTGTGAATTTAATTTCTGCATATGTGCATTTCGACAACTTATGTCTCTTCAGTGCAGATAAAATCTAAACTTCTGGAAGACCATAAACTAATAGATATGTAAAAACTGATAGAGAACAAATAACCAATATGGTCTAAATATGAAGCCAAAACCAGGTAAGGACAGAGCTTTGCATGAGGGAGATACTCCTTAGTTTTCAACACAATTTACAATAATTTAGATATTTTAAGGTTCCAAATATAATCGGCTTTCGGGTCAGCACCGAAGTACTGACTACTGGGCTGGTGAATACCCTCGGGGACTAACAGTCCACTAACAGTGGCATCGACCCAGTGGTAACAAATAACTAAATACCGAAGTTACTGTGAATTTAATTTCTGCATATGCGCATTTCGACAACTTATGTTTCTTCAGTGCAGATAAAATCTAAACGTTTGGAAGACCATAAACTAAAAGATATGTAAAAACTGATAGAGAACAAATAACCAATATGATCTAAATATGAGTGTCAATGTCATTATTTCCAACCGATACCGACGATTTATTTGTGTATATGCAAGTCGTCTCAGAACTATTTCCTTTGTATACTACAGCTGGTCCTCTACCGCTTATTTTATGCATGTATATAAGGGAAATTAAATGCATTTCTAGGTACTTTGCCTGATTTTCTTGGAACAGATGGATCAGTATTGCTCGTCAATGTGCCACAGTCAAGTACACCTTTAAAAGTAGCAGAACATAACACAGGTATTGTAATAATTAATTATTTACAGAATAGGTTATGGATATCGCACCTCAAAAGACTGAGAAAATTCACCAATATTGTGCAATAACGATATTAACTATAGAATGAACAATTGAAAGGATATTGAATACCGGTAATTAATGTACATCACAAATATATACCAATATATGTTCATGATAAAATACCCAAAGCAATTGGACAACGCTATTGTTGTTTTTGATCTTGAAGTTACCAAGATATCTTCAACAATGTAAGTTCAAGTGGATTGAAATGAATTTCTGATGAATGCACCATACTTAATACGTGCATATTTTACCTTTCATTTCATTGACACAACAAATGTCATCATGACATTATGACATCAACAAGCCTACATTTAATGGCAAAAGTCTTTCTTAACAAAAAAAAAAGAAAAAAAAAAAAAGAAAAAAAAAACATCTACCATTGGCCGTCAAAAGGACGAAAGACAGTGGCCACATATCGATAACCACAGAGTGCTAATCAAAGTGAGATCTGCATAAATGTACTCCGTTCATGCTTTATCTTGGTGTCGTTACCTAAAATAGCAGTAAAAGAAGCATTTCCAGACGTTGTTATGCCTTATTTTTATTTCTTCTCTTTTGTTATGCATATGCAGGATTCATTTGCGAAACATGTGGAAAAAGTACAAGAGTGCCACTGGTCTGAAAGATCATCGTGCAGAACATACATAACAGCACAGATATACTTGTGGGCAGTGCCAGAGAAAATTCCACTCCAAAACATTGTTCAGGTCCCACTTACTGATGCACACTGGCGTATGTATTAACTTTGAAAGATGGCCATGTTTGAATCAATTATATCTCTTACTGTTAAACAAAATTGCATTATTCTTTGGACACAAAACCGAGTTTTATTCTTATTTAAATGGTTCCCATGAGGAAAATATTAAATAAAATTAAAAAAGCATAACAGCAAATACCAATAAAAACTGAAAATGGACTAATACACAAACTCTTATACTCACTCACTCATGCATGAACACGTTGTTAAATTACTAATTTCTAAATTTATGTAGATTCTAAAACCGAAGGATTAACTCCCTCCATCGTAGTTATGTCCTTATTTTATGTTATTGATTATTCGGATCTCGTTTGGTTTTATGTATTTTCAACATTTTTAAAAATATGGATTTCCTTTGTTTGGGTTCTAGTGCTGCTGACGGGGAATACATTTCCGAAATGGCCATACAGCTCATTAAAATTATTACAGTTGAAGTTCACATATGTTATGGTCTCATGTTCATTTACTCCATATCCTTTCGTAAAATATGAAATGTAGGAAAAAGTCATGTTTATTTTTATCAGAACCGTCCTGACTGTACAAGACGCATCTGCTGGTAAATTACTCAAACGAACACTGTTACTCCGATTACAAAAAAGTACAGATTTTCGTTTCAGTTTAACAAAAATATTATTTCGTTCTCATGGAATGAATGGCATATGATATTTATTCTTAAATAATCTTAGCAGTAACAAAAATACGTTCACATTTAAAAAAAAAATTATTTCAGGATAAACACTTTGCCTGTAATTTATGTCAGAAGAAGTATTGCCACAAGAAGGACCTGGAAGCACATACTAAATCTGTTCATGGTGATGCAGTATTTAAATGCTCAAAATGTGAAAAGACTTATGCATTTGAGACTGGTCTACAACGCCATATCAACAGTGTTCATAATGGAAAGTTGTACCGATGTTCCATGTGCAACAAAACCTTTTCTTTTCGCTCTAATTTTACAAGACATTTAAAAAATAAACATATTTAAATGCAAATTGATTTTTAAAAACCAAAAAAGAAGAAATGTTAAACAAATGTTTTAGTTTATTCATTAAAAAGTTGGCTTTTTTGCAGTCAGTAAACATCTGTGACATATGAAATAGCTTATTATTTGTTTTACAACTGATATCGGCCGGAGATTCCAAAATACAAACTGAATAGCTGACAAAATGCTTCAAATGTAAACCATGTCTATGCTGATGACAATTTTTTCCCTTAGGGTGTAATGTTGAGCTATAGTTACAACGCATATTCCAAATAACAGAACACCGAAGTTGCAGTAAATTTAGTTTCTGCATATGGCTATTTCGACAACTCATGTCTCTTCATTGCAGATAACATCTAAACATTTTGAGGACAATAAACTCAAACATGTTTAAAAATTGATAGAGAACAAATATGAATTAATGGAAAGCGAACATAAGGACAGAGCAGTCTTTGAAATGGACTTTCCATACATCATTGCTTTCAAGTTTGGTTGAATTTGCTTCAGTGGTTTTAGAGGAGAAGATGAAAATGTGATAGTTGAACGGACGGATGAAGGACGCCTAGTGATGGCACTAGCTCACACTAATCCTTTAGGTCAGGTGAGGTAAAATAGGGAAGTTTTCTAGGTGTACCACATACACACTCATAGTCATTATGTTCTTATGACACTTTAATTTTATCATCAACAACATTTAAACGATTGAAAAAGTTAGTGCTGCTATGCGCAATATTCAAAATTGTAGTTCATCATCGTTAAGTCCATATCTTCTATGTGCCAAAATTTTTTCCTCATTAGGTCTATGATGGGCTCTGACCCCTTCAGCTCCCCTTGCAGGCTTCCCAAATGATGAAATGGTTCCGGACTTCCTCTTTGGGTTCTTAGTTTTCCGTTCTTCACAGTCAAATAAATGAGATCTAAAAAAAAAAACATGAAATAATAACAAAATACCGAAAATACTGTTAATTTATTTTCTGCATATGCGCATTTCGACAACTTATGTCTCATAATAATATGAGATAATATGATTAAATGCAGGAATAAATTGACAATAAACGAACACGAAGGAAAACGACATAAAAAAGTACATTTCCTGGACTGTGTGAAATTAAGATACCATGAAAAACAAATATATGTACGTGTATTTATAAAACATATTGCCCTATGAGTGTGTATGTGATAGATCGAAAAAGTTTTGTACTCTGTATTCAATTGTCTTGTCGATTAATGTCAAAGATATCAACTTTGTGTCAATTGGCCTGTTTGTAATCCTTATGAAATTGAGCATTAAATGAAAACGAAAGACAGACACTGGCATAAAAGTCTGCAGCTTAAACATGGTTTGCTCGATTGACCCTGGATCCCAAAACACGTAAAGGTTGAAAAAACAAAGGAAAGACATTCGGTTTGCAAAAACATAATAACACTGAGCTGTAAAGATAAAGGTAGGTATTTGAGGCACTGAAAAGACACCCTATTTCTAGCATGAGAAGGTGCATACACTGTCCACTTGTAAATAACTTAATACCGAAGTTGCTGTGAATTTATTTTCTGCATATGCACATTTCGACAACTTATGTCTCTTCAGTGCAGATAAAATCTTAACGTTTAGAAGACCATAAACTCAAAGATGTTTAAAAACGGATAGAGAACAAATAGCCAATATGATCTAAATGTAAAGCCAAAAATCAGCTAGGGACAGAGCTTTGCATGAGGGAGATACTCCTTAGTTTTCAACAAAATTTACAAAAATTAGATATTGTAAGGTTCCAAAAATAATCGGCTTTCGGGTCAGCACCGAAGTACTGACTACTGGGCTGGTGAATACCCTCGGGGANTAACAGTCCACCAGCAGTGACATCGACCCAGTGGTAACAAATAACTAAATACCGAAGTTACTGTGAAATCTAATTCTGCATATGCGCACTTCGACGACTTATGTCTCTTCAGTGCAGATAAAATCTAAACGTTTGGAAAACCATAAACTCATTAACGCAAAATGTTCAACTACTTACCCAATAGTTAAAACTCGATTTCTGATGCAGTCAATATCATCTTTGGCGTCATCCAAAACCTCAGCCGATTCCATCAAAGGTCTAGACGGATAAACTCTAGTTTTTTGTGATGTCTTCATGAAGAACTTCCTACAAATTATATAAATATATTTTTGTATCGAATTATATATACACTGCTATTTCTTGCCCACTGTAAACATCTGAGAAATAATACTTCTTAATAGTATATGATATCTCTTGAAGGTATCTACATGTAGATACTTCTCTACCTACCATTCCTTACACCTTGATCTTGATACCTGTTAAAAGCCTTTAGATACCTGTTTGTAGTAATAGTATGGTAGATATGTATTTGTAGTTTTTAGATCTTGTAAGAAGTATCTAGAAATTTCGGTATTTAGATTTTGTAAATTTGATTTTCAATGCAGACGTAAGGGGTTCTTTATCTATTAAAAGTACATTAAATACTGAAAAAACGAAAATAATATTGTATAAAGGATATTTACCTTGTTGGATCAAGTCTTTGTTTGTATAGAAATACTGCCGATCCTAGCGCTGTGCCAATTTCATCTGCACGCAAAACACCAGTGCCCTTTGGGTCATAGTCCTACAAATGAGAAAAACACTTTATGTATAAGCATTATGGATATATTTATGAAATACATAAATAAGAGAGGATCAGAGACTGAGCCTTCATCGCTCAACTGACAAAATGTTATTAAGAATCGTTTATGCTGATGATAAGAAAAAAAAATGTTTCAAAATAGGTCAAATGTTAAACTATTGCCTCCACTGGCAGACATGATGTTTGTCAAATCCAACTGATATGGGCAGTTTCTGTAAAGAACTTTCTATACATCCCTGTAGTCAGTTTAGATGAATTTGAAACAAAATTTTTAGATGTTCAACTATAGTCAAATGTTCTACGCGTGTAGTTGGTATGTTGTTTCATCTGACCTAAAGTTTGGTTGAATTTACTTCGGTGGTTTCAGAGGACATAGCTAAGACATGATTTCAACATAAGGTCAAATATGTAATAAAGGACATTTAGTTATTGATGCTAACTTTATCATAAAGACATTTGGAGATGACTTATTATATATCATTCCTGTAAAGTTTGGTTGAATTTCATTCAGTGGTTATAGAGATGATGATCAAAATGTGGAAAAGTAACGGACAACAAACAGGACCTCTGGATCAAGAGAGCTGAAATATGTTCATTAGGTAATTTAAAAATTAAGCTATGATATTCTGAAATTGAGAATTTATACTGTAAAAATTTTATGCAAAATTAAAAAACCTTAGTGAGCAAGCTTACATACTCCACACCCCTACATATCAGAAAACCCTGTCTTATTGAACTCCAAAAGTACCCTGTAAGCAATATTATACATAAAAATGACAAAGTTCATCAATAAATGATTTTGCCAAAAAAGATCAAAAATCAAAATCCAAGTTGAATGTACATCTTTGATAGATGTACAATCATTCTGCACAAGATTATTGAAGTGGTTTCAGAAGAGTTGCGGTGACAAAATGATACTTTGGTGTTTTAGCTGAAAATGGTTTAAATTAAAATAATCCGATCAATAAGGCAGTAGAGTATGCATATCTACACGTCATGACAAATAATCCTACCAAATATGACAGCAATCCATTATGCAGTTTCAGAGGAGTTGCAGTGACAAGATGATACTTGGTGTTTTAGCTGAAAATAGTATAAGTCCAATAACTCCATAAAAAGAATCTTATCAATAAGGCATTGTTTCAGAGGAGTTGTGGTGACAAGATGATACATAGTGTTTAAGCTGAAAATAGTCGAAGTTCAATAACTCCCATAAAATAATCCCATCAATAAGGCAGAAGAATATGCACATCTACACATCATGACCAACAATCCTACTAAAACTATGAAAGCAATCCGTCAAGCGATTACAGAGGAGTTGCAGTGACAAGAACAGGACCGACGGACGGACAGACGAGTGGCATCGACCCAATGGTTTCAAAATACAAAAATACGGAAGTTGCAGAAAATACAGTTAAATTAAATAATTTATTGTTTTGTTTTTCATCTTGGAATCTTCACGTGGCTTTCAAAATGTGCAATGGCTCATACCTCTTAATGAGTTTAAGTCCTCCAATAAAACGCATGGTTTCGCTTTTAATATCGTCTGAGGGCATAAGAAAACGGTTTTCAAAATTGGCATCTGCAAATCTGTTTTTCGATATTTAATTTTTACCTATTACAATACAAAATTTCATAAATGAGGCCAGTTTACATGTATGTATTGTAATAATTTTTAAAAAGATGTAATGACATTGCCTCTCTGAAACTCTTTGCAAGAGCATTTATTTTACAATATGTCTCTTTGGTGCAGATCGAATTAAATTTTTGAAAATCTTTGAGGACACAACCGGAAAGAAACGAGGTTGTAGAGGGTTTAATGTTTTTGACCGTGGTGGACCAGAGGGTATTCACCAGCCCAATATTCAGACTTGTCTGACATGAAAAATTTACCTTGCGTTTTATAGAAATTTACTGTTTATCAAAATTCAAACCCCTTTAAAATACTAAGGCTTCATTCCTTGTATGGCACTCGGTAGATGTGCTTGGTACTGGATTTGGCTATTTCGATGTTACTTGGTAATAAATACTTCTTTCTTTTTACTACTTTTGGATTATGGTTTTCCATATTATTTGATTTAAATGCTGCTGATTAGAGGCTACTCCTTGCAACACGTGTACAGCATAACGAAATTTAACTGTTTTTTTCTGCAACTTCGGTATTTTTGTATTTTATTACCTTTTCTCGATGTAATTTTGCATGACAAAAGATTCATTCTGATGGGTATTAACGCAACTTCCGCTTACTCACTGATAAAATATAATTTCCAGACATACCTGAAATCCTGAGAAAAAGGTCTCAGAATCTAAGCTTGAAATTGCCCGTTGGTTGTACGTTTTCTCTTTTGTCAGGGCATACAGCTGCAGTCGTCTATCTATGTTACACATTATGCCTTCAAACTGAGCAATCGGCATCCCTGCAACGTGAGCTCCGACTGGTGGAAAATGTCCTACTTTGAAAAATGTTAACAGATGTGATCTCATTTCCATTAGATATTCTACTCGCTTGTCAATTGTAATA
>MJUU01056470.1:38846-53921 GCA_002080025.1 Modiolus philippinarum
AAAAAAAAACAAAGTAATAAACAGAAAAGAAAAAAACTGAACAAAAAAAGAAAAAAGGGACCCCAATAAAACAATACAGAAAAAGGACGCAAAAACTACCAAAACTATAAGGTCAGTTTCATATTTATGTCTCCCCCCTTGTTTTTGTCTTTTCCGTCTGTCGTCAGTCCGTCCCTCCGTCACTGTGGACGACCGTCCTCTTACATTTTCGACCAGATTTCCTTTGTTTGCGTTATGCACTTTCTTATATAGAATTTCGATAAAGTAAGTCGGTGGACACTAATTCTCATCTTTCATAGGATTTAAACCGAAATTCACAGGATTTTTTACCTTCATACTTAGTTGTGCATATTGTCTGGCCGGATTGATCAGCCAATTTTTGTTGGAGGTATGCCCCTTTTTAATATAAAAAATTAAAAAGCTAATTCTCCCACATCTTTCATCGGATTTCAACCAAAATACACAAAATTGTTGACCTTTATGCCAGATTGATCGGCCAATTTTTGTGAGATATGCTCCTTTTGTCAAAGAATTTTGAATTTGAATTTTTCCATATATTTGATTGGATTTCAACAAAATTTAGTAATATTAAAATGCAATGGTAACATATAAAGACACAAATCATCTCCAGGAAGTTAAGTATTGGGTGGAGACATTCGTGTTTGTATCAAAAACACACTTCTTGTTTGATTTGTTTCTCTAAATTGACGAACTAAGATGAAGTCTGAACAGGAATTCTTGAAAAAAATAATTACTTTATTGTTCATTTTCCATTCTTAGCAGTTACAGCCTCCACAACTGAAACAACATACTTATCATTAGAACTAACCAAAGTCAAGATGTCACAAAAATGGGCATAATAGAATATAGAATAGAGTATTCTGCACTTCCTGGTACTTATCTGGAGTTAGCTAGCTGTTTTCCATTTTACTATATACAACAGCTTTTCATTTGTATTGATTAAAGTTATTGCAAACATCCCTCGTTGCAGATGACTGACCTAATAGAATGACAAAATAAATTGTATCACTACTCAACGTGGTAAAGAATGATAGAAGGATGAAATTCACAAAAATGGGAGCAATTTAGATGTAACACAACTGAAGACAACACAACCAAGATAAAACAAATAAATGAAAAAAAAAATGAACAAATAATAAAAAGATATTTTCCTCACGAAAATACTTTCACAGATATCATCTGGTAACCATTTTGGATTAACGGAAAAGGTACATGGAATACGATGTAAAAAAATTTCTAATGATATTTCGAAGAATGTTAGTGTATCTTCAGCAACAAGCTTTTTCCAAATGTGTCCGAGTTGCTGGTAATACAGTTAAATTTTACAGTGTTTTTTATGTTTATATATATACACTGTGTATGTTATCCATTGTTATCAAACGTACTTTACTTATATAAAATAGTTGCTTTAAATTATCATTATCTTTATTGAAAATGCACAATTATACGTACAAACTATTGGTTGTATATTCACTCTAACAAAAATACAAACATCAACCAATAAAATTTATCGGCAAACGAATACTGAACATAAAATGATGAAAGAAGGGCATTCAAAAATCACGACAAATCACATCCAGCATTAATGGAGACAGCATTACAAAGACAAGACAAATATACAAAAATGAACAAGAAATGAATTAAAACAAATGCAAAGCTATAAAAACAATTACACGACTTTTCGCGATATCTTATTTCGACTTCAAATTTTTGCTATGACAGAAATAGACTAATATTGTTCACCTCTTGTTGAAGACCCTCAGGCGACATCAAGATGTAGACAGGAATAAAGCCCTGTCCTTGATAAACTGTTTTTTTTATGAATCATATGCGTTTTTGTCACATGTACATTCACTCCATATCCTTTCATTTTTCCTATTCCATGCTTATAGTTCCATAGTCCACCTTTCTCACCATTAAAGACCCTTTTAATTTGTGTAGCCACAAACTGCAAGTGATTCGGCAAAGTCATTGTCTGCATATTTATTTTTTCCATATTCCATTTAACTGAAAATATTATTATGAATATTTATTTCTTTATCTTTTCTTATATAAGTATAACTTATACAATGAAAAATAAGTGGAATTCATCTTCAATTCAATTGATATTGCACATTCGGCAAAGTTGATCGTTTCTTTTTTATTTGTTTTAAAGCAACCCCTTTACGTTTCCAGAAAGTGCTCACTAATTCGCATTTTACAAGTATATTTTTTCCTGATCAAAAATTTGCACTGAGTAAACATTCATTTATGTCATAATAAAAATACTTTAATTTACTGTGCATGGAAAGTTTGCTGTAGTCTGTTATAACATTTAGTTTTTAAAAAAAATATTGTTTCATAGCTTTTCTTAAATTCGACATTTAATCCTTTTAACAAGAAACAATATATAATGTTTTGTTTTCGATAGTCAAGCTAATCTATTTCATCTAAAATGCTATTCATTTTACATATTTTATTTTACATATGTAGGTAAACAAAGAATACATAGTTTCACAGTTACGATCTAAGGGATACTAGGCTAGTTCTTCTCTAGCCACAATATTAACTGCCTAATGTATATTAACAGAATTTTAATTAACTTGTTCAATTAACTTATGTCTATCAATGATATTAATCAATGTTAAATTTATGTTGTCTCGTCTCTCTGCTCTTCATTTTTTTTNTTTTTTTTTTGGGGGGGGGGGGGGGTAAAAATCCATATACCAAATTTAAGAATTATACATAAATATGGGTTGAATTAAGGAGTCAAATAGTTTTTTGTTGTAATTAACAAGACAGAGAATAGTGCTCTGCTTCCTTTTGCGACAATTCTAAATGAGATGAAATTTCCGAAAGCATCCAAATATGTTACCAAGTACACGTATTTGGAATTCATAACGTTTTCTAGTTAATTCTTTTCTAACAAGAATGATGTTTTTTAATCATATTTTTAGTCATTTTTGCATTGACTGATAGTTGACAATTATTATCAATAAGTGGCTTTGCTAATAATTATGTTGAACAAAGATTGTACTTTTGTTATACATAATAACTGCTTATGTGAACTTTGCGAAAAAATATGATTAAATTAGTGACATACAATGGTTCCAGATGGCATAAATCATAAGACGTGAGACAATTGCTATCATACCAATTGAATATTGGGTTCACACGTTTATAATGACTGCTTTGTAATTGCAACTTTCTTTAAAAGTACAAACCTTAACAACCATCAGAAAAGTACAAAATACCATGGAAACTGCTTTTTATGGTGATAAAACAATCAACGTAAAGTACAACACTATATAAAGTGCGGTACACAGTGCTTTAACAGAGGAAAGGGATTCATTAAATATGAATTCCACAGTAGAAAACTGTACCGTATTACAATCAAATGATGCCAGGACAGCAGTTTTTTTCTGTTGCAATAACAGACAGCTCTTTGATTATTCTAATGAATGTATTGTTGATTGGAGTTTACTGTTTCATGCCTCGGAAAGACAAAGAAATCCCGATTAACGTTCTCTATATATCACTTGGATTGGCAGATCTACTTTGCGGCTTCCATATGATGTTGGTTACGTTAACGTTCCACATGAATAAGGCTGTCCTTTGGCAGTTCATTGGTGTTTGTGCCTGGATACAAAGCGGGAGTTCTGTAGGAAACACGATTACAGGGTTCATGTTAATGTGGATATCAATGGTGCAGTGCTCAGCTATTGCTTTCCCGCTTAAATGTAGGAAAATCATCACCACAAAGTTTGCCGTCGTCAGTTCCGTGGTAGTATGGCTCTCTGGTATTATAATTGTTGGAGTCGTTCCTCAGTCACTATGGCGAAGATCTACGGATGAGGCGTACGAAGAGTGCTCAGTGGAAGTTGTTTTTCAAGGACATATAGAAAACATACGTCGGTTGTACAACACAGTGTCAGTCGCCTTTATCTTTGGCATCATCATTTCAAACGCAGTCTCTGTTGTAATTATTGGAAGAAGAAACCTGAAACTTCGCTTAAACAACAGCACATCATTGAAGTACAGGAGCCGAAAGATTGCAAGAAACAAGGTTGGTACACTTAGAGCACAGAAAAGTCAGTTGAGTAAGATTGGGGATGTTCCAGTTGCAAGCACAAGTACGGGATTTCGTTGCAATATAGAATCAACCAATGGCACACCAAAGAGCACTAGAGTAAAATTTCCAAGTATGGAAAGGGAGATAAATCCATTACATGGGTCCAATACCCCCAGGGACGAGGGCATTCCAGCAGAGACCAACCAACAAAGCGCACACACTGGTCAGTTGAGCGAGATCGAGGATGGTAATGTGGCGGGCTCAAGTACGGGATTTCGTGGCAGTATAGAATCAACTGATGACAACCGAAGGAGCAAAAAAGTCAAGTTTCCTAGCATAGAAAATGAGATAAATCTATTACATGGGTCCTACAACCTCAGCAATGACAGAATTCCGACGGAGACCAACCATGAAAATCGGACACAGAAAAAGAAGATGGAGACCATCAGCATGCATTCTGGAAACACGGGTAATAGTAATCGTAACAAGCCATTCTATATGATTCTTATGAGAGTGGGGTTTTATTTTATCTGCTTAATCCCTTTCATGGTTGTGGTAAATGGTAAGCATACAGGTCAACTTTTCTTCTCTGAACACTGTAGGGTATTCCGATTCGCCACCTCTATTTCGATTTACACGAGTTCACTGATCAATCCGATCTTGACACTTACAATTATCCCGACCTTTCGGAAAATATGGCAGAAGGCACTGAAGAACTGCAGACAAAACAAAACTGAACCAATTCAAATTTCAGGGAAAAATGACAGAAAACACTAAAGAAAACCAATCCGAAACAAAATTGGACCTACCTAAATTTAAGTGAAAAATGCCAGCAAACACTAAAGAATTTCAGAAAAGCAAAAATGAACCAACCGAAACTTTATATGAAAAAAATGGATAGGATACACTACAGTTCTTTTAATGCAGAAAATTAATTTTGATTTAAAGATATTTTTTTTCAAAGAAAAGCGAAAAGGTTTTCTCTAGTTAACACTAATCGTACACACATTTCACATATCAGGTAAAATTACCACATGCATAACACATATGAGGTAAAATTAATCAGATACATGTATAATGAATAATTTGACAGAGCTGTTTGAGTGTTCCCTCTCTTCTCAGTGATCTTAAATCATAGTCAAGATCCAAGATTTTTAAAATAGGGATTTCAACTAATAGCGCAAAACATTGGCGGTTCGATATTTTAATTTATGCAAACAATACATAGCAGGAATGGTCGCATTTCAGTTACACATGTTAAGCATGAAACTTTACCTCTATTTTAGAGGTGAAAAACATCAATCAATCAATCCATCTATTTATTGTGTAATGCTCCAAGAGCCACTTATGAAATTAGTTCCGTCAAATTATATACCTATGGGAAAACTCATTAAAAGATTGTGTCCTCTGAGACTACTTGGCCATTTGGAAATATACTTGGTCACAACTGTCCTTAGTTGGTCCCCATCAGATCCAAGATGGCTGCCAGTTTGGAACTTAGTTTAACATTGGACCCTAAGGGAAACAAATATTCCAAAGTCTTCTCCTCTAAGACTACGTGTCCAATCAAAACCATATTTGGCCACAACTGTCCTAATGTGCCAGGCAAGTCCCCATCGGCATCGGATCCTATATGGCCACCACCGGGGAACTTAGTTTAACATTGGACACTATGGGAAAACGCATTCAAAGATCGTGTCCTCTGAAACTACTTTGCTAATTGGAACCAAACCTGGTGACAAGTGTCCTTTATAGGCTGTCTTTGAAAAATTGGTCTGCCAAGTCCGTGTCATATCCAAGATGGCCGCCAGTGGAGAACTTAGTTTAACATTGGACCCTATGGGAAACGCATTCTAAGATCTCCTCTGAAACTACTTTTCCTATTTGAACCAAACTTGGTAACAATGGTCGTTTGTTGGCTCACTTTGAAAAATGTGTCCAAAAAGTTCACATAAGATCAAAGATGACCGCAATTGGGAGGCATAGTTTTAACATAGAAATGCATACAAAGATCATCTCCTCTGACACAGTGGGCAATATTACATCTAGGTTTATTATCACACTAGAAAATGAGACCCTTTATCATTGAGGTTATAGTCTATGCTAACTTTGGACCAGGTGAGGTACAGGCTCTTGAGAGCCTCTAGCTAGTTAATATACGACACATATATATACAAGATTACTACCCACTCATATAGTTGAAAACTGCAAAAAGCAGATACCTTTATATATTAGATTTAAATTTATTAAATCAAATCAAATATTTATTTATAGTCATGTAAACTACCATAGAATTTTGTGACATTAACAAATTAAACTAAACAAGCAAATAAAAAAATGAGTCCCCTGTCCTTAGTAAAAATGACCGTTTTATAAAGGACCCTATTATTTTTACTGGTTTAAGTGTTGATGGGCAAGGCAAAAATTTCATTTTTAGCGAAAAAAACATCGTATACGATATAATATTGGTTAAACACCGAAAGTCCTGTTGTCCGATATTCCTAAGGTATATTTACAGGAAATTAAATATTCAGCTTTGAATCCCAGCTTGGACAAAATCTTTGCCGAGCATTTTTTTAATTCTTTTTTTTTGTAAAATATTGTTAATGCCGGATTATATTATATTTCATCTTTTTTGTCAAGGCAAGGTTGAGCAATCACTTGTAGTTATGTGCCCTTCCAATTACGGAAGTATTATGGTATACCGATGTCCGTCCGTTTCATATAACAAGTTGTAACTTGACAATCCATCTGTCAATTCACTTCAAAGTTTGTAAGAGCTAGATGTGTGTATACTTTTAAAAAAAAATTCGATTTTTTTATTGTTAAAAATTATTCTTTAATTGGAAGGCATTTTTTACTTGGTCAATTCCGATCAATTTTGTAGAGCTATTGGTTAAGAGAGTTTCTTGATATGTATCCTTTTTCCGTGAAATTTCGATTTTCTTACTCGAGTAAAGGGACTCTATTCAAATTTCAGCTCTGAATCCAAGCTTGGACAAAAAGTTTGCCAGTGTTTTTTATTATAATTTTATTTTTTGTTGTTGAAATATTGTTGATGTCAGGTTATACTATATTACATTTTTTTGCTATATATTGTTTATGTATGGCTGTGTTATCTGTCATTTTTATTTACCCTTCTAATGACGGACGAATCATGTGAAACCGAGGTCCCATTAAAGGGGTATTTGATATGAGAGCATAATGATCTGCAATTTTTTCAAGAAATTTCGAAGTTTCTTCAAAGAATTTGTTGTCTGAAGATATTTATACTTTATGGCTAAATTTTGAATTTTCTTACAAAAGTTATAGGACTTTGCAAATTTTAATGCAATCTTTGCAATTTTGTGGTCAATTTCACTAAAACGTTACACAGCTATTGAATATAAGGGACTCTTGATCTGTTAGCTTTTGTGAAATTTCGATTTTTCTTGAAAAGAAGTAAGGGACTGTATTTGTGTACATTCATACATTCACCACACATAGGGGGAGGGTTTGGACCCAAGAAAACGAGTTTAACCCCACAGCATTCCATTCAGTTCACTTCAAAATTTGTAGGGATTTTAGGTTTGATAGTCACATGATAATTATGTATACTTTGTGGGTTTATTTTGAATTTGTTTGCGAAATTTACAGAAAAATTTTCTCATGACAAACTCTAACTGATAAACCCTTTGATCAGTTCAATTCAACTTTGTGGAGTTTTTCATTACAAACATTACAAATTAGCAATATGTATATTTATTTATTTATTTGTAATCTTTATTGAAAATCCCTTGCCTAAATCACTAAAAACTTCGAAGGGGTGACGATGGGCGTATCATAGAATTTGGCTTTTTGTTATATATTGCTTATATCAAATTGGTGTTTTTGTCAATCATTTTCATAATTTTCATTATTTCTTAGGCCAGATGGCGTTGTTTTTTTCCACTATGTTATGTTATATGATGTAGTTTTGGCCAGAAAATGTTGTCTTTTAACTTTTCATTGTTATGTATTGTTAACACCATTTGGTGTTTTTTATCTTTTTCATTCTGAAATCTTGCTTAATATAACCTTGTGAGAATTGCCATCACTTGGCGTCCGTCCGTCCGTGGTAAACTATTTCCAAACATTTCTACTCTGAAACCACCGGGCTTATTTCAAGCAATCTTAACCTGAATCAATAACAGGAAATGTAAAAGTTTATCCGAGGATTCCAAGGGCCAAACAAGATGGCTGCTGGTACTATGAATAGCACATCAGAATAAATTGCTGTTTTTGGCATATACGTAAACCGGTTACAGATATGAAAAATCTGAAACGGATAAAAGTGATCTGCATAATAAGATCTACCTGCTAATATATATTTTTTATTTTTTTATCAAAAAACCTTCACAGATAGCGGTCGACATAGAATTACAAAAATGTAAAGCGTATCAAGATCTACCCACCTGAAAATTTTGAAATAAACCTGAATACCGATATAAGAGTCATTGCCCCTTTATTGATCAAATTTTCGTAATTGTAAATATTTTGCCTTGTTTTTCAAAAACGATTTGAAATTGAGGTTTATAGTTACAGATGTCAAGATATTCAGCATGTCGAGGACTGTAGTTTATCTTCATTATAAAGTTGTCTGACGTGTCCGAACCTCAATCAAGATGGATGTCAGCGGGGACCTTAGTTCAACACTGAACCCTATGGGAAAACACTTGCAAAGATCTTCTTTGAACAATTAGCTATTTCGAACCGAACTTGGTGACAACTACACTTAGTTTGCAATTCGTCATCAATTAAAAGATGGCCGCCATTGGGGGACATAGTTTAACATTGGGCCTTATTGGAAGACTGATTCAAAGACATTCTTCTCTGAAACTACTTGTCCAGTTGGAATCCAACTTAGTCACAACATTCCTTTGCAGTCCTCTTTAAAAATATGCATGAAAAGTCTGCACCTCATCCAAGATGGCCACCACCAGGGAACATACTTACATCTAATCCTATCGGAAAACACGTTCAAAGATATTCTCTACTGAAACTACCTGGCCAGTTGGAACCAAACTTTGTCACAACTGTCAATCGTGGACCGTCTTTAAAAATGTTTGGCAAGTCCGAGTCGTATTTAAATTAGCCGCCAGTGGTGAACATAGCTTGATATTGGACCTGATGGGAAAACATTCAAAGATGTTCTCTTCTGAAGCCACTGAGCCAATTACAACCAAACTTGGTCGCAATAATCCGTGAGTTGTCCCCTAAAAATGTGGGATGTCTGTGCCTTATCAAGATGGCCACCTCTGTAGAACTTAGTTTAACATTGGACCGTATGGGAAAACACATTTAAAGATCGTCTCCTCTAACTTACTTGGTTTATTGGCTATCTTTGAAAATGTGTCTGGCAAGTGTGAGTCATATCCAAGATTGCCGCCGCCAGTGAACATTGGACCCAGTGAGAAAACACATTCAAAGATCTTCTACCTTTCCTATTGGAACAAAACTTGGTCACTATGGTCCTTTGATTGCCTACTTTGAAAATAATGTCCAATAATTCTTCACTTACTGCCATAAGATCCAAGATGGTAACCAACATGAGGCATAGTTTTACAGAGAACCCTATTGGAAATGCATACAAAGTTCATCTCCTCTAACACATTTGGACATCTTACATTGAGGTTTATTATCATACTACAAAATGAGACCTTTATGATTGAGTTTATTTTTACTGTTTATGCACGCCATGGACTAGGTGAGGTACAGGCTCTTGGGAGCCTCTAGTTATTGTTATATATTGCTTAAGCTAGATAGTGTTGTTTATATAATATATTGTAGAGGTTCAGATAGGACTGTTTACATTTGTATAAATTGTATATTATTGTTGAGGTCAGGTAGTGATATTTATTTTATGTCTCAATGCGATATATTGTTTAGGTCAGATAGTTCATCTTCATTATTTTATATTGTTAAGGATGTTTGTTGGTCAATTTGAAAATAAATAGGATTGCAGATAAACGTTTCTTTTTGTTAATAGAAAAAAGCAATTTAAGCGAAAAAATAAAAGATACACTGTTGATCTTGTTTTTAAATTTGGCGAGAAACTTAGCTTCTCTGAACTTTTTTAGGGTAACATAAGGATCGTTAATCAATTAACAAATGTGACAAAATAAATAACATTGAATGAAATTTTGTAAGAATGCTCCTTAAGATGTATAAATTGAAATTATCAAGTGAAATGTGGGAGTTTGTGGGCAAAACATAATTTTACTTTTGAATGAATAAACCCACTAGTCCGAAAATATGACAAAAAGAACAAACACGTGACCAGCGAGCAGGTCCAATATGATAACATTTTAATCTTTTGCATTGTTATATGCTATTAACATCAGATTACGTGGTTTTTATTATTTTTATTATTTATATTGTAATTTAATGTTGAGGGTGTATGAATGTCAGTTTAAATGTAATATGAATACAGACCTTTCGTTAAGATTTCTCATTTCGATACATCACTTCTCAATTTTGGCGGGAGAAGGGTTCCTTTAAATTCTTTCGTTTTTATTGTTTTTTTTTTGTTTTTGTTTATAAAGCTATGACAAATAGTTGAAATTTTATGTCAATTTACATGATGCTTTTGAAATATGTTCAGCTGAGAAACATGAAAAGAAAAACGATTCCCATGTTCTAAAATATTAACTTTATTTTAATGGAGAAATCCGAGGGTATCACATGAATTGTAAACCTGACGATCATACTCCCTTAAGTCCTTGTAGATTTGCTACTTATAAGTAAAATTTCTGCATTTGATTATTTTTGTCTTTTGGAGACGATTTTTTTTATGAATAGCAACCTTTGAAATTAGACCCTTCATTCTCAAAAAAAAAAGGAAAATGAAATGGGCATGATATTATGTTACTTCTTTACTCTTTGCTTACAAAAAATGAATTTATGTCGTTATTACTTGTTTTTATGTTTGTAATAAAATGTTTAAAATCAGGCACACCAGTTATTTTTATTTGTGAAACAAATGCTTGCCTCTCTGCTAAGAATTGCGAGAAAAATAAAGACCACAGAAAATATTCATTATTCAAAATAAATTTTAAAAAAAAACAAAAACGAAAAAGGAAACAAAACCAATTAAAAAAAAACACACACAGAGATAACCCCCCCCCAAAAAAAAATCAAGCAAACTTACAAACAAACAATTAAATACTTAACAAAGCAAGAAGCAGGGGAGAACATAAGAAAAGAAACCAATAACCAGCAAGCAAATCCATGACATCAACAAAATGGAACACGAACAAACAATCACACAAAGCAAAAAAAAAGAAAAAAAAAGTTGTCATTGTAAATTTATCAGAACAATGTTTATTTTGCTTTATATTAACCAGTAACCGGGCAGGTTACAATGGAAAATATAACATTTTGCCTTCTTTTAAACATTGCATCGTTTATTAAGAAACATACATGCCCAGAAACCTTTCTCAATTCCAAAAGACCTTTTCAGGTGGAGTTATCGCCTTTCGACATATCATTTAAAACGGTTGATGCATGCATTATGGGAATGCAAGATCTACTTTTATTTTGAACAAGACAAAAAAGGTAAAATCTGATCTGAAAGTAATAAACATCCTTTTGTAAAATACTTGAGATGCAATCTTCAACATAATTTCAACCATATTTCCTTACAATAACAGACCCAACCAAGACATGTTTCTTAATTTTATCTTTTCATGTCTTGTTCAAAATAGAAGTAGAGCGATTCCTGCTGTGCATCAATCTGAACAGGATATCTTGAAATCAACACTCTGTAAATTCTATAGTCATCATCACCAGCTAACAATGTAACTGTCTCGTTTTTTGCTATTGAACTGTTTTAATACACAAGATCTAGCAATGAATTACACCTGCCGTAACTATGACTTGACATGTGATTTATCACATGCACAGCAGCAGATGTTTAACCTGTTGACGCAACCGGTCTCACCCCTTCAGGTGTTCATGTGAACAGGTCATGTTATTTCTCATAGTTGTACGAGTCTTGGATTGAGACTTGAATATCATATACTAAACTTTCGTCCTTTAGTTTTGTGGCATTCTTGTTAATTTTTAGCTCACCTGGCGTCCGCCGTCCGTTCGTTAACTTTTTTTCAAAGATCTCCTCTGAAAGTACCAGGCAAATGCTAACAAAGCTTCGCGTTCGACATCACCAAGGTATGTTCTTTCAAGTTTGTAATTTTTGTCTGTAGACCTGACGACAGTGCCGCTGTTACTTAAAAAGAACATAGGAGTAAATTGCTGTTTTTTGCAAATGACTCAAAAACCGTTACATATATAAAAATCCGACAGGGAAAAAATCTGTTAACCTGTTATGAAGTTATTGCCCCTTTTCCGCAAAGTTTCCATTTTTTTTGTTGGTTACTTTTCGTGTTATATATTGAAAATGATGGAAGATAGGGGTAAAATTTTATATTATAAAAATGGTTATGACAATAAGATCTACAAGTCCGTTATTTTGATTAAAAAATGTGACGACCCATATAGGAGTTATAGCCCCTTTTTTAAATTTTCATGAATTTTATACGTTTTTATTTTTCTTTAAAAACTATTTGAGATAGAGGTTAAGTTTGAATTGCAAAATCGTTAAGCTTATCAAAGACTAAATTTTCTACTTATGTAAAGTAGTTTCGCATCTCATCCAAGATGGCTGCAAGCGGGGAACATAGTTTAATATGAGGACCGTATAGGACAGGCATTCAGAGATCTTTTCCTCGAAAACTACTGCACCAATTGGAACCAAACTTGGTCGAAATAGTACATTGGTGATTCCCTTCAAAGCTAGTGATTTTATGTTCGTACCTCATCCAAGATGGCCTCGGGCGAAAACATAGTTTAATATTAGGACTCTATGTGAAATGCATTCAAAGGTCTTCTTCTCTGAAACGAAAGGGCAAATTGGAACCAAACTTGGTCAAAATAGTCCATTGGAGGTCCTTTCAAAGTTTGTGAATTTTATGTTCGTACCTCATCCAAAATTGCCCCCAGTGGGATACAAAGTTTAACATAGTGAACATATGGGAAATGCATTCAAAGATTTTCTCCAAAACTACTGAGCCAATGGGAACCAGTCTTGGTAATAATAGTAATTTGGTGATTTCCTTCAAAGCATTTGTACTTCATCGAAGATTACAACACTGAATATCCTCTCAAAAGATTAAACATATGGAAAACTGATGTATAAGTATGGATAATAATGGGTGATCCCTTGGTGACAATGAATAGAACCAGTCATATCATTTTTCAAGATTCCTCCAAATCATATCCGGACGTTCCTTTAAGTTATGTCTCGTCATAGCATTTGCTTTGATTTAGATCGATTGGTGGCCGTGTCTTAGGTTCAAATGATAAACATTCTCAATTAGCTTTATAATATCTTCCGGTGTATGGTATTCCAAAAATTATCCCCCCGCTTAGCGAAATCGGGGGATAATGTAATGCAGTCCGTCCGTATGTACAACAAAATATGTACGTACGCACGTACGTACATGCGTTTGTAATGCTCCCCGATAGCTCTGGAACTTTAAGAGATTTAAATTTGAAACTCGGCACCGTACTAGAGTATGATCAGAAGTAACGCACTGTGGATTCGAAATTTAGGTCAAACTCCCTAGGGGCAAATTGTGGGCGAAAACGAATTTTCGCGATATCCAGTAATTGAAGAAATTTCCAAGGCCATTTAGGCTAGAAAGTTGAAACTCTGGAATCGACTCACATATAATGTAGCAACTTCACAGAGGGTGTCGGAACTTTGGTATGACCCCTCAGGGTATGGCCTTTAGGGGGTAAAAAAAAATCGATTCCGCTGGAACTCCTCTTACACCTTAAATCGCAGAAACCTTGTAATAAGGGTATAAGTAACACTATAAAAATAGTCTGTGCCGAATGTTTTGGAATTTTTGAAATTTGCCCTCAGGGCGGAAAAATGAGCGAAATTGTATTTCGAGGTATCCAGTAATAAGCGAAATCTTCTGAAGTATTCATGTTTGGAGGCTGAAACTGTGTATGCAAGTTCGATTATATGCATCTCATTTACTAATGATAGCGGACTTTCGGTATGACCCATGGGGGCATGTCCTTAAGGGGCCAAAAATGTTTAACAATTAGTACTCATCAGAACGACTGGAAGTCTATGTAAAATTTCGATTTTGTGGTTTATATTTTCATGAGGAATTATTGGAATTGCTCTTGGAATACGTTCTAAGCTTTTGGAATTTAGACCCCATGCCAAATTTGGTACATTTCCTGAAAATGTCAAAGACTAATAATTTTTGAAATTTCAACATGAAGTTTTATAATTTAGCAACTTTTTGATGTCATCAGCTAGTATGAACACTAGAATTTCAAAAATATGATTCTAATTTTGGTAAATTTCCTAAAACTCTCAAAGACCAATTATTTTTTTTTGGGGGGGGGGGAATTTTACCTAGAAACCATATCCTTTTTTGATGCTCTATAGTTTTAATGATCATTTTCAATGGTCAGATTGCAAAAAACCTTGATTCTAATTTTGGTAAAGTTCCTGAAACTCTCAAAGACCCATTATTTTTAGGAATTTTACCTAGCAACCATATCTTTTTTGATGCCTTTTAGATTTAATAATCATTTTCAATGGTCAGATTGCAAAATAACTTTTATTCTAATTTTGGTAAAGTTCCTGAAACTCTCAAAGACAAATTATTTTTTTGGAATTCTACTTAGCAACCATATTTTATTTCAATTATTTAGATTTGTAAGGATGAATTTTAACTGTCAGGTTGCAAGAATCTTTGATTCTAATTTTGGTAAGTTTCCTGAAACTCTTAAAGACCAATTACTTTTTGGAATTTTACCTAGCAACCATATCTTTTTTGAATCCTTATAGTTTCAATGATGATTTTCAATAGTCAGATTGCAAAAATCTTTTATTCTAATTTTGGTAAATGTCCTAAAACTCTCAAAGACCTCCTGTTTTTTTATGCCCCCGCCGCTAG
>MJUU01056470.1:56774-77225 GCA_002080025.1 Modiolus philippinarum
TCTAGCAGAATATAAAAGTTATTCGGGCTTCACAGGGGATACGGGTTCATATTCCTTGTCTGTATCCTATATCCCCTTCGCCTCAAATAAAATAATTTAAAAATGTTTATTTGGTAAATCGGCACTAATGCTTGGCGCATATCGAAAATCGAGTCGGATGCGGAATTGAATTGATTTTTAAGCCAGAATGTTTATTTCTCAGCCTTTTCGTTGTGACGTCAGAGTAAATTGACACATTTATATCATTCACTTTGCCGCGAATTTTCTCCCTTTTCTCGTAAATATTGTCTGTTTCGAAAACTACATAAAATATCTCTCTTAATCAAACGGTGACATATAGATTTTTTCAGCTCAACAGATTTTAGAGAAGTGTACTTCTCTTAAATATGAAAAAATAAGAAAAATATATCTGATATTCATTTCATATGAAAGCTAAACAATAAGTATATTCTCATGGTTCCCTATATATTATTTGTAAAAATTGCTGAAAAATAGTGAATTTGGCATTATATTTCAATACCTTATAACAGGAAAAGATAATCGGTGACTTATCATTTTTATTTTGGTTTATCCCGAGTTCCTATAGTTATTTATGTTTGTCTGTAGTCTATTTTGTGTTTTTGTAGTGCAGTTCTCTTGTGGGTTGTGGCTTGTGATTTTAATTTTCGGCCATTGTAGGTGTTTACTGTTATCTTGTCTTTATAATTAAACAATATTTTATTTACGAAGTATACAAATAAACATTATTACACAAACAAGATGTTGGGATTTTCCCCTATTTTATTATTTTTTTTTTTTTGGAATATGAGTCAAGACCTACAAACTATCTTAAAATAAAAGAAATTCTTTCTGATATTTTTATTAGACTCGAACTACCTTAAAATCACTTTTCACGGGCGGCTTAAATAAGATATTGATTATAAAAACTTCCTAAGATCTCCTTGAACAGCTATACTATACTAGCCATTACAATACATGTAGCATATAAACTTTTAATTTTTCTACTCGTTATACAACTCTGAAGTAAGTGAGAACCGAACCGTCAATCAAAAAGCGAACAAGGACAATGGCAACACCAGAAACAAACTAGAGGCTCTGAGACTGAGCCTGTATCGCTCACCTGACAAAATGCTTTAATGCCATGCATGACCAATTTTACCAATGGGGTAGGGTGTTTAGGTATGTTCTTAATTAGCACCCGTGTGTTTTTTCTGATCCTATTGAAATGAGTAATTTTTGCAAAGGACCTTCTATACATTTAGTATAATTTGATTTAATTGTTTTGAGAGAAGATGATGAAAAGGATGGTTTTCTCATACTGAGCTCCAATGTTAAACTATGTTCTGCACTTGAGGCAATGTTTTTTGTCGGATTGAAATGAAATGTCCAATTTTTGTAAAGTACCTTCAGTCATCATTCCTGTAAAGTTAGGTTGAATTTGCTTCAGTGGTTTCAGAAGAGTAGATGAAAATGTGATTTTCCCATAGGGTCCAATGATAAACTCTGTTCCGTGCTGGCGGCCATGTTTTCTAACGGATGGGAACAAAATGAGCAATCTTTGTAAAGGACCTTTAGTACATCATTCCTGTAAAGTTTGATTGAATTTGCTTCTGTTATTTCAGAGGAGTAGATGAAAATGTGATTTTCCCATAGGGTCCTATATTTAACCATGTTCCGTGCTGGCCGCCATGTTTTTCATCGGATTGGAACGAAATAAGCAATCTTTGTTAAGGACCTTTAATACATCATTCCTGTAAAGTTTGGTTCAATTTCCTTCAGCCTTTTCAGAGCAGAAGATGAAAATGTGATTTTTCCCATAGGGTCCAATGTTAAACCTGAGTTCCGCGCTGGCGGCCATGTTTTTTTTTATTAGATCGGTACAAAATGAGCAATCTTTGTAAAGTACCTACAGTACATCATTCCTGTAAAGTTTGGTTGAATTTGCTTCAGTGGTTTCAGAGGAGAAGATGAATATGTGAAAAGTTTAACGGACGGACGGACGACGGACGCCAAGTGATGGCAATAGCTCACACTGACCCTTCGGGTCAGGTGAGCTAAAAAGGGAAAAAAACAAAGACACAACATGGGTACGGCACAGAAAAGAAAAATGAAGACACACACACACAAAGATGAACAACACGGACCCCATAAAAAACAATGGGTGAGATCAGGTGCACGGTAGAGTTATCATATCCTGCTTCTTATGAGACACCTGCCGTGTTGAACATGTCAAATCCGGTAGTAAAGTCAAATCCGGTAGAGGAAACAGTAAATGATGATTTTAAATATAAGAACAGAATTGGCAAGAGTCGAAATCCAAAGAGCAGGTGCAAAACCACCGGATTGATTTGGTACTGGCATTTCAAAAGAAATAGTGAGTTAAACCGGTTTTATGGCGCGCCAAACCTCCCCTTCCATTGTAGAAGTGTCCTGTAGCAACTCGGCAGCAATAGCTATTGAAAGGCTGCAGACAGTGAAATGAAATTTTCATCCCAGTACTAAGCAAAAATGAATCTTGAATCACAGTTTGGACCGAAATTCGCGACATGATACATTAACGTTTCTGCACTCAAAAAGGGAGAAAACAGCTACCAATTTTTATTAGTAGGTAAAGACAAAATATTAACAACCACAGAAGCAAGAAAGACACTGACAATGATATAAATTTTGATCGACCTTATCCTTTGCTCATATGAAGCGAAGATTTTACAAGGGCTAACAGAAAAAAAATACAAATTCATTTAGCCCAGTCAGTCATTTTATCTCAGCTTCCGCTACAGAGACGATGTCTTTTTTTCATAATTATCCAGAAATATGAAATACTTACACCAGACCTTACCCAATGAGTTGGAAATTAAAGAGACTACTGATACACCTAATTTTTTGTTGTACATCAAATTTGACAAAACTTAAGGTCGATCGGAGTGAAAATTGAAGGAAAAATAATAATGGCGTAATAAATTAATAATTTTCAATCGGAGGGTATTTTTCCAAAAAAATAAATTTCACTTTATATTATCATAATATTGTGGTCAGGAATTATTGAATTATTAATTTTTTTCTTATACAATTCTGGTCAGGGTTAAAAGAGTCAAGACTGATTGATTGATTGAAAAAGAGTCAAGAAACCGCAGATAAAAAATAAATATTTATTGTAGACTATTATTTGCTATATGAACCTGCTATATATGAAAAAGAAAGGAAATGGGGTAAATGTCAAGGAGACAACATCCCATATACAGGTTAAAACGACCCAAAACAAAGCATCTAGAGGTCACCGTACGGTCTTCAACACAGTGAGGAACCTCACACCATATAGTAAGCCCTAAATGGCTCCAAAAAGGTAAAAAAGTGAATAAATCAATGGAAACAAACCTATATGCTTGATTTAACTTGAATATTTTGAAACCATTGGGCCGGTGCAACTCCTATTAGACCAAAGGTCCCCTAGGGTTTCACACGCCCAATAGTCAGACTTGTCTGAAATGAAAATAATACATGGCGTTTGCAAGAAATTACTATTTTCATCAAAATTCTAACCCCTTATAATACTAAGGCCTCATTCCGTGTATGGCACTAAGTGATGTCTTTGGTACCGAATTTGGCCCCCTATTTCGATATTTTTGGTAATGAGTACTTCTTTTTTTTACTACTTTTTGATTATTCCATATTGTTTGATTTTAATGCTGCTGATCAGAGGTTACTCCTTGATACACGTGTACAGCATAACGAAATAAACCGTTATGCAACTTTGATATTTATGGTATTTTCATTGCACAAACTGACAATAGATTTATATCATAACCCGATTTATTCATGTGTCTGGTTTATATCCCTTCCCTGCAGGGGAGGGAAACAAACTGTTTTACCTTGTCTTCCCGTGCGTCGGTCTGTGTGTCCACCTGGAACATCATCACATTTTTCGTCGCAATCCTTATTTTTTATTTTATCTGAAGCTTAAGTACGGAGAGTTGAACGGTGCCTGAACTGTATGCTGATACTTTAACCCTTGTGTTTCTAAGTAAGGTAAAAGTGTTAATTTTGCAAGCTTTGCATGATCATTGTCCGTTGAGGGATGCATTTTCAGCTCACCATCATAAAGAGCCAGGGTGATCCCTGAAATCGGAAAATATTTCTTAAATATGAAATTAATCGCCAAAGTTTGAAATAGGAACTTGGGAAAATATTTCAAAACATCTAAAAATTGAATACGGATTATGTTCATGATATATCAAAATAACAAAAGACGTGGATAGCAAAAATCCACAATTGAACTACACTTTTCTTGTTCTTCTGAATGTTATAGGATTAATTGTGTAAAATTTCCAATTTCATGAAACTTTAATTATTTTGAAATTTCAGGCCTGTCTCGATGAATGTTCAAAGTGCGTTGTTGATATTCGTGATGGTAACAAAGAACTACATGCATTCATGAGTTAAAGAAGGAGTTGGTAAATGGAACATACAAATCTCGCCATGTCGCAAAACTCGAAAAGCTTACACAATCTGACAATGTGAAAAAATTTATAAATGCAATTTTGAAGAATATTTCTCTAAAGGATAGTCAACATTTATTGGCAAAAAATCGAATAAGAAAAAAAAAACATCAATGTTGCTTTCTTAAAGTTGAAGGACTCATTGCGTCTCCAAGATTGAAGAAACATGCAATTTGGTCTCATGCACAAAGTTGGTGTCAATATTTTAATATGAAATAAAGAAATAAACATTCAAAATTAGATGAATAACCCCATCTCTGACCTCATTGGTTTATTGAGGAATCAGTATCCATTAAGTTTGTGTTGACCACTTAAAGTGTATGTTTTTATACGCAACATTTCTTCGTTTATTTCAGATTTCCAGACAACAACCTTTTAACTAGTGTGTCAGTGTTGGCAATGAGGCCAATAACAGCGCTCTGTCGCTCGTGATGATTTAGAGAAAAGGGGAAAATGTGTCTATTAATATCTTGGCAGATTTCTATGGCAGCCAACAGGCACATGAGGTAACTGAGCCGGAAACTAAATAAAAACATACGACCAGGTCACAGCCTGTACTTGATAGATTGATTGATTGAATATTGTTTAACGTCTACTGAGCAATATTTCAGCTATATCAAGACGAGAATAAATAATCAGTTTGGGGTATGGAAAGGGTCATGGGACGGAATATTCTAACTGCCACCGGAAAAGTACGGTGAAATCGAATGGGGCGGGAAATTTAGCCTTGTAGCCGATCACCTACTGACCACTCAAAATAGAGCTTGCTACAAGGGTTTTTAACGTGCAGGAAGCGTGGCATTTCTTCCAACACGTGGACCCGAGTTTACATCCCTTCCGAAAGATGGGTTGCGTATTTATTCATCCCACACAACCACGGACTGGGTCCTATTTTTAAATCCCGGGGTTCTCTCGGGATCTGCCTCGTTTAGGAGGGGTCATACCCCGTAAGCCGGAGTTACTAGGTCCTATTTCCGAGTTTATACCGGGGTTCCCTCGGGGAGTTGATAGATTGAAACTGAATGTATTTGAATAAAGCATGAGAACCTGATCACTGATTGAATGATTAACTGAAATCAGAATGTATGTAGCATTCCTTGATTTTGAGCCTACATTGACTATGTAGCAAGTTTGCCTTAATGGTCATACAGGGTATAAGCACTATGTGTTTATCATAATAAAGTTTCAAAATGAATACCAAAGCAACTTCGAAACAGACCAAGGGTCACCATAAACACTGGTGAAACACCACAAATAATAAAGCACTAACAGTATGAAAACAAGAGTATCATCACGTGCTCTGTAACGGTAAGCATGGCAGGGATATTTAATAATATTTTATTGAGAATATCATTCTTTAAACCTCTTGCAGGAAGAATGGCAGTCTGCAAAACAAGTGGTTAAAGCGCAACAGTATCCGAGACACTCCATAACAGATGTATGGATCCTAGTTGTTCAATATCATTAGTAACAGTTTCCGAATATCATTGTTCTAGCAAACCTGGCATAAACTCAGTCAATGCATACAGCTGATTGTGGCATTTAGCTCTCAAAACCGAGTGACAACTGCTCTACGAAACAGAATTTCATCAGAAAAATTGATGCAAACTATGATAGAAGGCCCTAAAATAAAGGACTTTAATTTTATGTGTGCCTTAAAATCATGACGTGATGCCAAAGCTATAGTACTTTTGTTTAAAAATCGTTTAAATGAATGCTGAGTAAAATCTTCATGTATATGTGCCATATTAAAGACAAAGAAACAACAAACAAAAGAGCTAAGATATATATTTTTTCAACGGCTTTTGATCTCTTTTTTCATATCAAAAAGTTGAAGAGCAAACATTACCTTGCGAGTCTCTACTCTTAAATTGCTCCAAGGGGTGCTAGAATTGCTTAAAAACGTTTTAGGCGGGGGGGGGGGGGGGGGGGGTNAAATAATAAGAGTTATTGCTGTGCTAACGTGATAACAATGTAAAGAGTGAATTTCTTTATGCAAGTAAAGTTGCTGTATATATTTGTTTCATTTTAGAAAAAAAGGTTTGAATCAAAGGAAAATACTTAGCATAGGAAGAGGTGTAATTCGGATCATCTGTCAAAGGAATTCGCATTTGGGTTAGTTTTCTTAAATGTAATATCATGTGCTCTATTTGCATATATATGAAGGCCTGTAAAAAGAGAAAATAGATGCGATTGTAAAAATCAAATAAAAATAATAATGGTGCATTACATGATATCCCGCCATGTTTCACAAAATTTCAAATATAAAAGGGGCAAAACTCCAGAACCCTATGTACCCTTGAACCCAAAATTACGCTTGGCCTGTGTTTTTTGGTAAACAAACTTACATACCAAGTTTGAAAACATGATGATATATCATTCACAAGTTATCAGTCTAAAACCCTAGAATTTGAAAAATTTCAAAGATTCAAAGGTTAAAACTCCAGAACCCCTTAGACCACTAAATCCCAAATCGAACCTGGTGTGAGACTTACAATAAATAATTCACATACCAAGTTTGAAGACAGTATGTTATTTCATTCACAAGTTATCAGTCGGAACCCTAAAATTCGCAAGATGTCCAAGTTTCAAGGGGCATAACTCATGGAGCCCTTTGACCTCCGAACCCCATATCGCACTTGACCTGATTTTTGTGGTTAACAACTTACGTACGAAGTTTGAAGACCTTGCGCGATTTCGTTCACAAGTTATCAGTCGGAAACCTTCGGGGGACGGACGGACGGACAGGCGGACACACGACTGTCGGTATCACATAATACCTCGCCATTACGCGTGGTGGGGTATGAAAAGTAGGACAGTGTTCTGATGAAATCAAAAATAATTCTGTTTTATCACTTGATTTTTGTTAAAAGTATTTCTCTAAAATTGTTACCAGTGTTTGACATATAACCATAGCAAGCATGACTTAGATAGAAGAATTTTACTGGGTTTAAAAAAAACATTTCTTTTTTTAAACAACTATTTATTTTGATTCAGGCACCCGTACCTGGTGTTACTTGAAATTATATTTTTATTTTTTTTATGTTTTATATTTGAATTCACTGGTATTTAAGATCAGTTTTGTTAAATGATTAAAAAGTGCCCAAGTTCTCTTATAATGGAAGGGGAAAACGGCTCTTGCATTAAAGTACATGTATACTATTAATTATCATGATACAGATGTTGATAGGAAACTTGCGAAAAAAAATCTAAAAGAATCACATTCACGTTGTTTTACGAAATAAGGGATATACAATGTTCCCAGATGGCATCAAACAAAAGACGTGAGAAAAGTTGTATTCATACCATTTGTTAATTTGTTTAACATCATTTTTAATGACAGCTTTTTCATGTTACTTCCATCGTTTGTTTGATGCTCATTAATGAATGATGGTAATAAGAAAAGTGCATAACAAAAGTGCGGAGAGCCGAAATTCAAAGGACAACAAGAAAATTGCAGCAGAGCTGCGAGAGAGGGGTTAATTTGAGACATGTGAAACTTGAAGTTCTTCAATAAAAAATAAAAGCAGTGGAAATATTTATATTTGAGCCCATCCCGTATATTTATGTTTTCACATCATTGGTCATCATTGTATCAAAAATTATTTTATTGATAATAGCGAGTTGTTCCCTAAATACACTCTCCAATTCATATAAAAATATTCAAATTCACGCCTAGTCTGATTATTTTATGATTTACGATCCCAACATATACATTTCACCAGTTTATGCTACCTCTGAATGCATTGCAATCTCAACAGCACTTCTGTAGTTGTCGGCCCTTGAAGTGTAGTTGTACAGATTTCCGGTGTAGTGTAGCAGAAGCTTAGTTGTTTTCATTTGAAGATTGACGATTTTCACATTTATTTGAGCATTATTATGTTTTAAAGCGTAATGCCATTTCATTTTGAAAGTTTTCAGTCAAATATTCACGCCAGTAGGCTATCAAATAGCCTTGGCCCAATGCAAAGAAAAGGGAATATCTAACTTCAAGGTAAGACATCTTAATTTACGTTGTCATGATCCATGTTTGCCGTTTGTGCACGTCATGATACTTGATGAGGTGTATTGCCACGTGCTTCCTCATTACGTGCTATCGGCACGTCAACACTATTCATTGTTTGCTATTAATATCAATGTTCGTGCCTTCGGCACGAATGTTTTATCCTTATCCTAGTGGTCGTGCCTTCAGCACGTCTTCAAATAGACCCCACGGGGTCAAGTCAGGTGGAATTGGGTGCAGGTATAGGCCTACAGAAAATGCTTTACTACGGACACCCGATGTTTGCCGCCGAATGACGAACGCATTGTCATAGTGAACCACACTCTTTGTTATTTATTCTTTATTTATGTTGGTAGTGGTCATGCCTTCGGAACGACAGTTTAACGAATTTGTTCATCTAATTCGTGACTTCGGCACGACATTTATCTGCATAATCATTTATTTGCACATATGAAACAGCCTGTCTCGTGTGATTTCGTGTTTTCTCATGTGATCTTTCGTTGTCTCGTGTGATCTCGTGTTCGAAAATACAAAATACAGACCAGTTTTCTTTTTGTTGATACGGTCGTGCCTTCGACACGAAACATAATGATAAATTGTTAATATCATTTATGCATCATTTAGTATCCGTTTGGATGCGATTACAGTTTCGAAACCTCGTATACAGCTTTAGCTCCTCCCACTTTCGCTTCAGGACGAAAAGTGTTTACAAGTACCAACCATGTTCACTTCGCTCACCTCATGGTTGGTAAAAAAGACAAAGCAGCTGCAAAACCACCGCAAAAAATTATTACTGCATTGCTACCGACTTTGTACAGGAAATTTTAACAGAAATGTTTGGTAAAACCGGTTTTATGGATAGCCAAACCTTTCCTCGATGAGGTAAAAGATAACACATACGTTTTGCAGTGAATAACAGGAAACATAACGATATATAAAATGCATTACCAAACACACAACACATTTATTAATTCAGACACGAATTCTACAGAACAAAACTTTACGCTATTGCAATCGAACAGCAGTATTTTTGTTGATTTAACAATAAATTTCTTGATTATTCTGATGAATTTATTGTTGATAGTGCTTACTGCCACGAACAAAGAAGAATAACGATTAGCGTTTTCTACACATGGCTCAAATTGCGGAACCACTTTCTTGCATACATGTACATGTGGTTTCATAAGCGTTGACATGGAAAAGTTTTCAGTAGTGAAACATGTCACTCAAGACCTATTTTTTAATGAATTGTCTGTTTGATATTTTTAATTTTCCGCTATTATGCAGATACGCAATTAAGCTTAGAATTCTTAAACCCTAACGCTACTTATTAACATCACAAACGTTGATGACTGTCAATAAAGTGAAGTGTTGTGAGAGTGCCAAAAGCTTGGAGCTAGGGCAACCCAGGATCAGTTTTATTTTCTTACCCTATCACCAACCTGTTTTTGAATTGTCATTTATAATTTATCCTTCATTAGGTTTTGTTCTGTACCCACAGCTGTAAAGCTTACCTCTCCTACGTAAGGGTTTTCCCTTAACCCAAGCGTCTATGAAGTCCTTTTGTTTAAACCATATCCTATTGTCCTTTATGATTCTTAATGTATCGCTTACGGTCCTTACATCGTTTCTGCTTTTATTATACGTCTTTAATCGCATCGAAGTTAATTATTAAACTTTTTTTATTTCAAGTCTATTCCTTTCCTTTTACAACTAGTTTTGGTTTTATCGTTGTCGGGTTTTGCAAATCTCGATCCATCGTTCACGAGCTCGGGAAATTTGGTCTCTATTCTCATCTGTCAGTTCTCCTAAGTAGTCTCCTAAATCCGGTTTCCATTATTCAGGTTTGAAGTAAATATAATGAAGTCTTTGTCAGTGTTTAAGGTGTGGCTGTCCAATTTTCTGAAGTAAATGTACAACCAACTTTGGTCTTGAAACTTGGTACTGCATGAAGCCATGACCACGTTGATACGTCCAGAGTCTTTTTTGTGTCTGTATCTACCTCCAATCATCGTATCACTAACGAGATTAACACTAAGCGGACTGATCTGGTTACTAGTTATCATATCGACATAATCACTTCGTTCTATTTGTTTAAAGCTGCATCTTTGCCCGACCTTGCTGCTAACATCAACTTTGCTAACCTCGCTACCCTTCTTTTGTATCTTGTGACAGTGTTTTTCGCGACATTCTGATATAGGTCTATTTGTTCTCTTCAGTTTGATACCATTCTGTCCGTCCACTGTCTTTCTGTTTCACTTTCAGGAAAGTAATAACGTATTCAATAGAGTCGACCTGTTTCTGACGTTGGGTCGTATTGTTCTGATTCAAAGTGTCAAACTTCACATATTCAGTGGATCTGATATCCTTTCTCAAACGCTTTCTTAAATTCGTCAGTGACCAAGGTTCAGGTCAATGCCCTTTCTTCATGTAGGTGTTGACTTTTAGTTGACTATATTCGACACAGACCTTAACCAACATGACCAATAGTTTGATGTTAATTTTACGGTACAACAAGAATGCATAGTCTTCTAGTTGGTAGTACTTTGAATTTGATGAGGCCTTTGTATAGCTATCTGAGAAATTCTCCGTGATGATGGTTGGGTGTCTAACGTGTATCTTACCGGTCTTGTTGAAGTAGTGTTACATTTTAGTACCACCGGCACCTGAAGCGGTTTTCAGGGGCTCCAGCTACAGAGCTGGCGGGCGCGTCCCCAGTTGGTGGATAGGGTAATGCTGCCCTGTCTATGCGGGGTAGTCAGGTCATAATACGGAAAGCCTGACCGCGAACCATTGTAGTTCATCATATAGAGCATCGATAGGTCATTTTTATTCAGGAAAGTTTTATTCAGACTTTTATACGAATTATCAATATTTTTCAACATGTGTTGGAATAGAATGGTTATGAATTGTTACATTTTATACACGTTGAACTATTTTTACCAAATCCGTTGTCACTTCTCGTAAATCTTTTGTTATTATTACTAAGTAATGATGTTGAACAGAATCCTGGTCCTCCTGTCGAAGGTGAATTTTCTATTTTTCACCTAAATGTAAGACGTATGCGTCATAAATTTGATTACATAGAAAGTATTTCTAATGAAGCAGATATCATTTGTTTATCCGAAACGCACCTAGATGCTTCTATTACTAATGAGGATATTTTCATTGAAGGGTATGAAAAACACCCCTATCGTAAGGATCGCAATAGGAACGGAGGAGGTATTATTGTGTATGTCATTAATATACTTCACGTGATACCAAGACCGGACTTAAATTTTTGACAGTGAAGTTATTTGGCTTGAAATTNAGAAGTATGCGTCATAAACTTGATTACATAGAAAGTATTTCTAATGAAGCAGATATCATTTGTTTATCCGAAACGCACCTAGATGCTTCTGTTACTAATGAGGATATTTTCATTGAAGGGTATGAAAAACACCCCTATCGTAAGGATCGCAATAGGAACGGAGGAGGTATTATTGTGTATGTCATTAATATACTTCACGTGATACCAAGACCGGACTTAAATTTTGACAGTGAAGTTATTTGGCTTGAAATTGTTTTTCCTTCATACAGGTTATTGCTATGTGTACTTTATCGACAACAAAATGATAATTATCCGTTTTGGAATGATTTTCAACAGTCAATTGAAAATGCATTGAGTTATTCTCCATTCGTTGTGATTACGGGTGATATTAATGTTGATTTGCTTACCGACCATTCAAACATATTGTTCGATATTATGAGATTAAATAATCTAAGAAATGTAATTAAGGAACCTACCAGGAAGTGTGATACACGTCAATCCCCTTTAGATCCAATTTTAATTTCTGAAAATTGTGAATTTCATGATTCACATATTATCGAAATCGATAGGAAAATTAGCGATCACGAAGGTACTATCATATATTTAAAAATCCCCACATTTCATATTAATACTTATCAGCGAAATATTTGGGACTATAAGAATGCGGATTTTATCAAATACAATGAACAAATATTTTCATTTGATTGGAAGTCAGTCATTTCCGAACGAAATACAATGGACGAAAATTGTGATAATTTTACAAATACTTATCTAAAATGTATGAGTGAATGTATACCAAAAAAGGTTGTTACAATTAGACCCAATGATAAAATTTGGTTGAATTCTGACCTGCGAAGAGAAATTCGTAAACGCAATAGATTGCATAGAACTGCTCGAAAATCTCAATTGTCTTCAACAATATGAAGAAACACGCAAAAGAGCAATTCTATTTAAATGCAAATAATATCTTGGATGAATTTTCTCGTACAAATTCCAATTCCTATTGGTCATTAATAAAAAAGTTAGTTAAATCCTCGGGTACTTCATCAGTTATTACTCATCTGCAAAACGAAAATGGTGAACTGGTTTCAGATGATTATGATAAAGCTTGTCTGTTAAATAAATATTTTTGTTCATTATCAAATGTAAATGATGAAAATATAGTTTGTCCCGATTTCCCGCCAAGAACAGACAAAACGTTGGCCTTTTTCCAAATAACGCCTGATCAATTACGTGACATACTGCAAATACTTAAATTAGGCAAAGCAGCAGGTCATGAGTCTATTAGTCACCAAATGCTTAAAAAAACATGTGACACTGTTTGTATTCCCTTGGCACACTTATTTAACTTGTCCCTGGGTAAAGCTGAATTTCCGACACAGTGGAAACATGCAACCGTTATGCCTCTTTTTAAAAAGGGTGTAACTTCAAAATACAGACCAATATCATTGTTATCATGTGTTGGTAAAGTTTTTGAAAGAGTTGTTTTTAGAGAGGTATTTAATTGTCTAATATCAAATAATCTTTTATATAAATTTCAGTCTGGTTTTATTTCAGGTCATTCTACTGTTCACCAGCTAATAGAAATCTATTACAGAATTTGCATGTCTTTAGATGATCATTGTATTACTTGTCTTGTTCTATGTGATATCTCTAAGGCTTTTGATCGTGTATGGCATAAAGGCTTATTAATAAAACTGAAATCCTACGGTATAAATAATAAATTACTGCAGTGGTCTGAAAGTTATATTTCAAATAGAAAACAACGTGTTTTTAATTACTAATTCTAAGTCACCTTTTGAAGATATTAATGCAGGGGTACCACAAGGATCAGTTCTTGGCCCTTTATTATTTTTGCTGTATGTCAATGATATGGCAGATAATTTGCTAAGCCTTACTAGACTGTTTGCTGATGATACTTCTCTTTCATATTCTAGTCAGAGTCAATACACTGTTGAAGATGTTATTAATTTTGATTTGGAAGCTGTTTCTGTGTGGTCAAAACAATGGCTTGTTAGCTTCAATCCAAGCAAAACAAATGCCGTGTTTTTCACGAATGAATCTTATGAAGATATAGATATTAAGTTTGAAGGTCATCCAGTTGATATTGTTTCATCACATAAACATTTGGGGATTGTCTTTGACAATAATGGTAAATTTCATACTCATATTACAAACATAATTCACTCAGCAAGTAATAAATTATGTGCTTTTAGAAAACTTAAATATGTATTGAATAGAAACTATCTTTCACGTATTTACTTATGTTTTATACGACCGGTCTTAGAATATGCTTGTGAATTATGGGATGGTTGTAGTCAGCAGGATTCTGATTGTTTAGAAAAAATACAGTTAGAGGCGGGGAGAATAGTAACAGGATTACCATTGTTTGCAAGTCGAGAATCAATTTATTTTGAAACTGGTTGGGATTTATTATCAGATAGACGGCGAACGAGAAAACTATGTTTATTTTATTCCATTCATAGTAATACTGCTTCCAATTATCTTTGTGGTTTATTACCGCCTTTGGTTAGTCAACAATCTCAATATAATTTACGAAATAATATGAATTATGTTACTCCTTATTGTCGTTTGGAAATCACAAAAAACTCGTTTTTCCCTTCAGCCATCAATGATTGGAATCGATTGAACCCTGAAATTAGGAATTCCCCTAACATAAATATATTTAAGAGGAAGATTCAATTGCAAACTCCTAAACCCCCTTCATATTTTACTTTTGGGGATAGAAAATTAAATATTATTCATACTAAATTACGACATATGTGTAGTTCATTAAACACTGACTTATATCGAGTTAATTTAAAACCCTACCCATCATGTAATTGTGGTCATCCTTTTGAGGACTGTATCCACTTTTTTATGGAATGTCCTCTCTATGATGTTCACAGAACACTTTTATTTAGAGATTTAAATAAATTCACTATTACAGTAGAGTTGCTATTGGCTGGTGACAGTAACTTACCTGACTTAGACAACATTCACATATTTGATAGCGTACATACTAACCTGAAAAGAACTCAACGATTTAAAAATTGATATATTTTGAAACCAGGACTCTTTTGACTTTTATTTCTTTAATTCATTTCTGGATTTTTACCTGATTTCTTATTACTTAGTCATTTATCTATTATTTTCGTTTCCATTTTGTTACAACCAATATAATTCTGTTTATTACTATTATAATTAATTATTATCATTTCATGTTGTGTTTACGTATTATATATATGTATATCATGTCGTCATTATGTACTGATAGTTTTCTGTGTATTATTTCTGTATTGGGAAAGGACCTCGATAATGTTGTAAAAATTATGTCCAATCCCTTTTGCTTTATATTTTGCAAATAAAATATGTTTAATAAAAAACCCATTGTAGTCAAACTGTGTAAAGAAACGCCACGCTACATGCAGTTTAAAAACCCCTTATAGTGCAATGACTGGGTTTTAAAAACACGCTCATTTAAGGAGTTAATGGACCAGCATACTTCATGGCTAGAAACGATATTTTTTGAAAGACAATAGTCTGAAGTATATTTTTTGCTCTGTCGTAAAAAAATCCTACGGTGCAGTTTTCCGGAAATTCACTGAAAACGAGATATTTTGATTTTTGCCAAATTTTGACGGAATATTAACAAAGTCTGCTGACTTAAATACGTTTCAATAATTGTTAATAAATATATTGGAAAACGAAACATGTCTATGTTAGCTATGATATCACAAAAGAAAAACATATTTCGAAAACCTATAAGTTGGGGATTTTTTTTTGTTTTAAGGGGGGTATCTCCTAGACTATGAGTTTACCTGCTGTCGAATGTTGTGGAATATGTTTTTCAACAAATTTTCATTGGTTTTTGTATCAATTCAATGGACTATCAATTATCAAAACGTTTTCATTGGTCAAATATAAATCTATTGCATTTTTCCTATTTTTGAGGTATTCAACAAAAACCCACTGAAAGACAAGATGTGAAAAATCCTGATATTTCGCGGGTAAACATTTTCTGTGTTCTGCTAAATATTAATGAATAGTTAATTATAAGAAGGAGTAACCACTAGGTAGTACAAAAACCAGAAAAATAAATAGAAACTGCTACTTCCGGTCACGTGACAGATAATTCAATATGGTTGCTTCAAATACAAATGTTTTGTGTAAAAGTTTAACAAATTGGGAAAGAAAATGCATCAGAAACTTTCAAAAATTTATAATGGATGAACGCATTGTTGCAGGCAGAAAAATGAAAAATAAAACTGTAACACGAGATAGAACAAAAACATGTTCAGTACAAGATAAAACACTGATTGATGTTCATATCAAATAAAATTGAAACTGCGTTCTTCCGTAAATGGATGTTTTCCTTTTAAGACAGCCCATAGAAGACAGGGTCACGTGAAGCTGTCTTACACGAGTAATTGTCCAATTCAACGTTGCGATTTGTTCGACGTCACAATTGTTACCACAATAAACTCCATGGATAATTTGACGTCACAAGTGAGAACTCCACCAGAAATTTACTTTCTTTCGGGTTGGATGTTGTATTTTACGGAAGAAATAGGTTTCTTATATTCGACAAAAATTAAAGATCGGGATATCTTCCACTCGTGTGAGAAATTCTACGTCTTTTACCCTTTTTCACTCGGAAAAAGACGGAATTTCTCACACTCGTGGAAGATATCCCTTATCTTTAACATGGTCTCGTATAAGAACTTCTTTTTCTTCGTTTTTCGTCTTACTTTAATTTTTATACCCCGCTTGAAAAGTGGGGGGTATATAGTGATGAGGTTGTCCATCCGTCCGTCCATTACACCTGAAGGTACCCAACTCTTATCTTCTACTCTTCGTGAACACCTGAATAGATTTTCATGAAACTTTAACACAGTGTTTTTGACATAATGTAGATGTGCACCTCTTATTTCAGAATTTGATTTGATTGATTTTTGGGTTTTACTATAGCAAAACATAGACTTGGCCATTACATTACAAGTGGGTACCAATCTCTTATCCGTTACTCCCCCTGAACCACTGAATAGATTTTCATGAAACTTTTATAGTCTTTGTAACATAATGTAGATGTTCACCTCCTATTTCAGAATTTGATTTGATTGCTTTTGAATTTATGGAATCAAATGGGGTGCGGGGTATTTATTAGTGAGCTTTGCTCACAGTTTTTCTAGTTTGTTTCTGTGTTTTCGTTTGCAAATACAAATATATTAATTATACTCAAACCACATGTATCCAAACACGACTCGATGGTTTCTAGGGAAGAAGATTCCTACCGTCGGGTTCCTTAAGAAAAAGAAAAAGCATTTTTTTAATTTCATTTTTTTTCAAGTATTTTCTTAACCAGTTTGTCCGTGATTTCATTCTTCTTCACAAAAATTCGATCGTATCAATAAGCAACTGTCGTAACCTCTAGAAACATTCCGTATATACATTTATAGTTGTATACGTTTTCTTGTATTTGTCATTCTCTATTGTTACACAGACATTATGAATGTCACACAATTTTTATTGTCAGAAATTCTCTACTCTTTGTCATAAATGTAGGGACTCATAAAATATTAGCTTTCAATGACATATTCAATCCAAGAAAGTTGTGAATCTCTTGCCATTGATACTACAAATTCGAATTATGTACCATTGGCGGATCCAATGGGGACCCCTCTTTTGTGGACAATCGTGTATTTTTAATGAATATCCTAATGTTTTATTAAGAAATACCCCAAAATTTTCGTGCCTCGCTCCGCTCTTTGAAATTTCCTTTCATTTCTAAATTGGGACCCCCCTTTTTAAGTTCCCTGGATCCGCGCCTGTATTACCCTCATTTTTCATAGTCGAAGGAATTTCCACTATATACATGTTATATAGTCAGCTCGATGTCTTAGAATAAAATAAGAAAAAAAGAGTATTTGCTAGTTCGAGCTTTGAGAAGTAGAGGTTAAAGTAACTATATAAAGGACCTACAGACCACTGACAGACAGACACATGCATGAACAGAAGCGTAGCGATGAATATTGAGTATTTGAGTGTCAGTCCTGCAGGTACAGTCCACTTGTAATTGTTTCAAAGACGTTGTCTGATTTTACTGTCGTCAAAACTTCACCTTTGCTATTTGTAATAATTTTTCATGTGAGGGGGTGATAATCAAGCGGTCACAAAACAGTCTTTTAAAGAATGAATTTCCTGGAAACTATCTGAAAAATATCATTGAATGTTACATTTTAATATTAAAAGTGCGTTTAAGATATCATATCTTTTTTTTTTTCGGGTATTCGGGAAAATCAACACCCAAAACTTTTTTTCCAGAATCATAGAGGGAGTGAAAAGTAACAGCCGTTTTTCAATTCAAATATTTCAAATATTAGTATGATGGCGATATTATTTTCTAGGGTATGCTTCATATGTCAACTATGCAAAAGGTCAAGTTAAATTATTTTAAAATGTGGCTACTGTTCCCGTTTTTGCAAAAGTATGGCTTTTTCTGCTGGTTTTCAGTCTTGACCTTTCACCTCAATTTTCTAAATTCTGCACCACTTCTGCTTTTTACGACAGGGCAAAATAAACGCACCATAACTTCTAATACACTATATATATAAATCAGCCATGAGGTATGCTGGTCCATTAAAGTTGAAAATTTTGGTTTCTAGTCACTCTACTATTAAATATTATCTAAACAGAGCAGTCATTGGGACTCGTATAGAAGGCTAATTTTCCTGCCCCTACCCAATTCTCCACTTTCCAATGGCAATCAAAACTCGTTGCCCCTTCCACCTTTGTTTCTTTCTTCTCTTACTTATATATTTTTAATTGATTAGCTTCTTTTCGTCCTGCTATAGCTGAAATATTGCTAACTGGACGTTAAACTCTAACTTTTCAATCAATCATTTTAGTACCACCGTAGTAATTGATGTGCTCACACTGACATGATGCTTTGTACAAGGTAAATGCTGCTGTAGGTCCCCTGAAAAGGCTTCTCTGGGTTTCACCTTGTAAACATACTGGCGGGAGTTAACAAACCTTCGTTTATATGAAAAAGAAAGGAAATGGGGTAAATGTCAAGAAGACAACATCCCATATCCAGGTTAAAACGACCCAAAACAAAGCATCTAGGGGTAACCGTACAGTCTTTATGTATTTCTCTATCGAAATCGCACTTACATATGCCGATCAAGGTGTAGCCTTTGTCCTGTATATATATTTTCTTTTCCAACAAACATTGATGTGATTCATTCATTGTCATATTGTTGACAATCAAGGCAGTATATCTACGTAAACATTTAAGCAAGAAACAATCATTGCATTCATTGACTTTATTCTGGTGGTATCTATCAACTCTGTACGCTCCAATATCTTTCTCAACAACATTACTTGAGTGCTGTATCCGAAGATCGTGCACTGCAGATGGATACTGCACTCACTATATTGGTTTGTCTTTCGGTCATTACCGGTCAAATGATATTTATTGTGTAACGCATCGCTTTATTGAGAATATGAATGATTGATTAGTACGAGTATTTCTCTCATCCAGTGAACAGTGTATTCAGTTATATCATTTCAAAAACTTTCAAAGAAAATATATTAAAGGTGGATAGCACAATCATGATAATATAGAAGAGAAATGGGCAATAACAGGTAATGCAATTCTTGTTGGCGACCCGGCTTTTCATTTTGTAAGCTTATTACCCAGCATAGACTGGGTATTCCATAACTAACACCTGTTTACAGACGCCGATCAGGTCTTTATAAGGAACCATTGGTTTGGAAAAAATAGTTAGAAACTGCTTTTAGAATGCGCAAAATGAAATGTTGGTGAGGGTTTACAAGAAAAGAGCAATGTTAACATGGTGAAGTTTGTTACTAGTAAATGAAATTTCTAATATTGTTTGTTATTAATCTTGTTACTTGACTGGTTAATATTATAATTATCAAGATATAGATTTCACGGTTGACATTCCTGAAACTGACGATATTCTGATGAAATTAAATGGAGGCAAAACACACCTAAGTATCTCAACAGACTACAATCACCCTTTGTTTAACAATTGAAAAGTCTTTTATGGTACTTATATATTAATAATTATTACACAATACCTCATCTTTATTTATTTATTCTGGTTTTAAATTTATACATTACTGTTGTTATTCTTTTTGTCATATCTATATTTATAAATCTGGCTAAGCGATATTGCAATACCAATCCCATCATCCTCTACAAACCTGTTCCTAGTACCACCTAATAGTAAATGTTTATAATACTTTTCAACTTCCACAAGGAAACAGAAAAATTAAACCCCACCCCGTTTTATCAGGACGAAACTAGACGCCATTTTGATTTTCGAGAATCTGAAATTCCTATTGGCCAATAGTATTCTGCTCATGCGTTCTCCTCACTGCGCAAGCGTACTCCTCACATCTCCCCAAGAACTATCTATACAACTAGGCTATTCCATAGCCTAGCTAATGAGCGTAGCGCAGACATGGAAATGACAGCAACCATGCTACAAAAAATTAAAATGTTATCTCCGTTACAAAAATATTGCCATCAAAAACTGAACAGAAAGTTTCATTAACATTTTCAAACGTAGTCTGACGTACAACCAAAGCAGACCTCCCTGCACGGGCAG
>MJUU01056470.1:92185-105136 GCA_002080025.1 Modiolus philippinarum
AAAATTCCAAGATGTCTGCCATCGCTTCGAATTTTCATGCGACTTATCCAGTATTATTTGTTGTCTGATTTAATAAATCTTACTGTTTATATAAAGAATGAAATTGTACCTTTGGACTAGCAATTTATCACGAACATCGAGATTTGCGATTTATATTTGAACAGAGATTTAAAATTGCGCGCCAATTGTTGAAAACGAAGTTAGTATCCAGCTTCAGTAAACGTATGCCAATTGTAACGTCATATTTTTCCCGGGAACGTTTTCGATATTTCTTTCTGAAAGTCAAATCTGGTCATGGTTTTGCGAGTAATTTCAGAACGTTAAGGCGAGAAAAAGTATCAAACCCTCTTGAAAAGGCAAGATAGACTGATCTCAAACCCTCAGGCTAAGATATCGTTTGTCCATCCCTCGGCAAGCCTCGGGATGGACATGATATCTTAGCCTCCGGGTTTGAGATCAGCCTATCTCGCATTTTCCCTTGGGATAGATACTATATATCCATTTACAAGTTTAGATTGGTTTCAGTAAAACATCGTCAAATGTCAATAGGGTATTTATACAATGCATACAAATGCACACTACACGATAAGCTCCTATTCCAGTCTTAGATCGACCTAATTTCATACAATACTTGAAAATAAACATTATATGAACTACCGCTGTATGTTTTTTACAACTTCAAATTTGAAAAAAATATGAGCATTACAATGTGTAACGGTCATAGCCAATTATGCCCTAAACAGCCCAATAATGGGTGTCATTTTGTTACGTTTTGCAATGCTACTGGGTTGTAGACCGAATTATCTGTCGTTTACAAATGACAGATAAATCGGTGTAATTGGATGGAAACGTCTGTTTTTTTTTTATTTTGTTTTTCTCATCTCACAAAGAGTTGTGTGCCTATTGCACTATTGGCGCCCGTTGTCCGTCTGTTAGCGTTTTACGATTTACCCTCCCTCTCTGAATTTCTCCTAAAGCTATTTTGATATAACTAGACTGGAATTAGGTACGGAAGATTCTCAACAAAACTTGCTGATTTCGTTGATCCGATGAAAGCATGACCACTATCGACGAAAATATTTGCTAATTTTCTTTAAAAATTCTATTTTTTTTTGAAACTACTGATGTATTTTTAATCAAGCTTTACAAGAATGACATTTTCTAGGTCTTGAACAAAATTGCTCACTTCGGTCCGACCCATCAACAAACTTACCTGCAAGCAAGACCAAACATCAAGAATTGTGCATGACAGTTTCTTCACAAAAAAATCATATTTCGTTCTGAAAGATGACAACAAAACATCACCGTCGGTGAACACTTTTTTTGCATCGGACATTTGGGGCAACACTTTGAAAAATGTAATGAAATGATGTATGGAAATTCTTAACGAAGATAGCTCATATCGTGCCGATAGCTGCCGGCACTGAACATATGTTTTTCAAATATTTTCCGATGGGTAATATTTGCTGTATCTTTTGTTTATTTAACTGTTTATACAGATTTAACAAATCTGTACTCAAACTAGAGTTACTGTGGCCTAGTGGGCCACAGATACCCCCCGCCTCCCACCTCTATGAATTTTTTTTAACATCTAGAGAAATGAAATTATTAGAAAACAACATATATAGTGCACATCTATAATATGTAATAAAGGTCCAGTATAAAATGTATGAAATTCTTATCAATGGTCAAGAAGGAGTAGTGGATACCAGGTGTTCATCATATGGTTTGCATTGAGCAAAAAGAGCTAAAATGATAAAGTCTAAAACATGTCCAAAATCTGGGAAAACGAATTATTGGAAAACAAAATACGAAGTGCACATCTACAATATGTAATTAAGCTCCTGTATAAGTTTCATAAAATTCCAATCAATGGTTTAGGAGGAGGAGGAGTGGATACCAGTTCGTCACGATATGGTTTGCATTAGCAGAAAGACCAAAATTGACTAAGCCAAAAACATGTCAAAAATCTGGAAAATAGGAATTATTGGAAAACAAAAAACGTAATGCACATCTACAATATAAGTTTCATACAATTCCAATCATTGGTTTAGGAGGAGTAGTGGATACCAGTTCGTCACCATATGGTTTGCATTGAGCGGATAGACCAAAATTGACTAAGCCAAAAAACAAGTCAAAAATCTGGAAAAATGGAATTATTAAAAACAAAAAAACGTAATGCACATCTACAATACAAGTTTTATAAAATTCCAATAATTGGTTGAGGAGGAGAAGTGGATACCAGTTAGTCACCACCTGGTTTACATTGAGCGGAACGACCAAAATTTACTAAGCCAAAAACATGTCAAAAATCTAGAAAAAAGGGAATTATTGGAAAACAACAAAAACAAAACGTAATGCACATCCATCTACAATATGAAATTAAGCTCCTGTATAAATTTCATGTAATTCCAATCAGAGGTTAAGGAGGAGTAGTGGATACCAGGTGATCACCATATGGTTTCCATTGAGCTAAAAGAGCTAAAATGACAAAGTCCAAAGCATGTCAAAAATCTTAAAAAAAGGAATTATTGAAAAACAAAATGCGTAGTGCACATCTAGAATATGTTATTTAACTCCTGAATAAGTTTCATGAAGTTCCAATCAGTGGTTTAGGAGGAGTTGTGGATACCAGGTGGTCACCATATGGTTTGCATCAAGCTATAATGACTAAGTCCAAAACATGTTAAAATTCTAAAAAAAAAAAAGGAATTATTGGATAATAAAATGTGTATTGCACATTTACAACATGTAATTAAGCTCCTGCATATGTTTCATGAAGTTCCAATAAGTGGTTTAGGAGGAGTAGTGGATACCAGGTCGTCACCATATGGTTTTCATTGAACAGACAGACAAAATTGACTAAGTCCAAAACATGTCAAAAGTCTACAAAAAAAGGAAGTATTGGAAAACACAAAATGTAGTGCACATCTACAATATAAAGTAAGCTCCAGTATAAGTTTAATAAAATTCCAATCATTGGTATAGCAGGAGTAGTGGATACCGGTTCGTCACCATATGGTTTGCATTGAGCGGAAGTTCCAATCAGTGGGTTAGTAGGAGTAGTGGATACCAGGTTGTCACCATATGATTTGCATCAAGCTAAAATGACTAAGTCCAGAACATGTCAAATTTCTGATAAAAAATGGAATTATTGGAAAATAAAATTAGTAGTGCACATCTACAACATGTAATAAAGCTCCTACATAAGTTTCATGAAATTCCAATTAGTGGTTTAGGAGGTGTAGTGGATACCAGCTATTGGTTATAAAAAGACGGACGGACGGAAGGACGGACAACATGAATACTATATACCGCCCGCTTTGCGGGGGGTATAATAAGATATGGAAGGTGATAATTTAATAATCAGATATTACGATAATTTCGGGATGATTAGGTTGACCAAACAAAGTATAACTTAAATTTAAGTATATTGATTATTACCCCTAAGATATTCCCCGATCTCTGCTACTGTGGTTTTTATTATATCCGAAATACCCTACAGTTTATTTGATTTCTACTTTTCCTGTAAGTTCATCTTTTGGTTTCTACTTTTTCTGTTAATTCATCTTAAATTCATTTTGTTTTACCGAAAGGAAAAGAATGAGAACTTAAAATTTATATTTAACAATTTTGTTAGATAAAAATATGTGATAAATTAAATGAGCAACAAATAGATAACATGTTAGCACATCACAGAATGATAAGAAGAATGTTAAGCTTTAGATCCAATATTATTAACCTTTTAAAGAAAGAAACAGGCGGAAGGGCCAACCGGGCCGACGACTTTTGATTACCACTGCAAAACGGGAGAAATGGGTAGGGGCAGGAAATTAAGCCTTCTAAACGACCCCCCCCCACCCAAGCGACTCTCCTTAGAGAAATATAGATGGGTTCTTTACACTGTATGGATCGTGGAGTTTCTCCACACAGTTCGTCTACAATAGTTCGAGGCCAGGTTTTCCGTATTATGACCTGCCTACCAGACAAAGAAAGGACATCCCCTTATCAATCACCTTGGGACTCCCTCGCCAGATATGTAGACGGAGTCCGGGTGTATGGGTGTATGGGGTTCGAATCCAGCAGAAATGGGCTCACCAACCATGTTGAATTTTCCTATGTAAATAACTTCAAAAAGATAATAAATACAATATAGCGAAGTTATTAATGATCACATTTGTAAATATACATTTCTACCTTTATAGAGAGCTGTATGTATTTCTACCTTGACAGAGAGCTGCTTGCAACACTATTGTCTGTCGCTTATATCGTTACCGTTCTAACAATTGTTAAAATCTTTTTAACTTCTAACATACCATGAGTATCTTCGAGTCCGCCGACAATAGCATCGTTTTGACAACACTTATTATAGAGATGTTATGTTAATTTAGACGGACTGGAGACTACTAGACCGATTGTCTCTTAGAGATATGGGTTCGAATAAGGCTCGCAATTTTCCGATGTCAATAGCTTTTAAAAGATATTAATCACACAAATATACATTTCTTCCTTTGCAGCTCACTTTACTTTACATATACTCAGTGCTCAAAGGTATTTTCACAAGTGAAAATTACCTGTGCATTTCTTGTGAAAATGGCCTCTGTTTCTTAATTTTTAAAATTTATGCTTTATAACATCGCACCACACCAAAAAAGCTTTGTTTACTATTTTGTAAGGTTCCTCCAAATCATATCCGAACGTTCCTCTAAACGTTTTCTCGTCATAACATTGACTGTGATTTAGATCGATTGGCGGCCGTCTAAAATTTTAGTGAGTTTTTGATTCAAACCTGCAACTAAATCCGCGTCTCTTTAGAATTTAATTACAGCTATGCATTTTTTCAATCACATATTTCCAACTCATAATGCCTTTGAATCTTTGGAACCTCACTAATGGCTATAATGTATCAGACTTTTGAACAGGGAGAATAAGGAAGCTCTTTAAAAATGAATACACAAAAAATCAGTCAATAAATAACATTTTATGTTGATTTTTCAGATGTATTTTCTCTGTGCAGTGGTCCAACGATTTAATGCGTCCACAACACAACAAAAGACGTTGAAATGTGAGTAGACTGATAGTTAAAAAGTAGATATATTATGAAGAATGGCAATTAAAATGTTGTTAATCAAACATGCTATGCCATATTGTTTTCAGTGTAGGGCATCTTTTAAGTTTCCTTCATCTGCAGATACTACATTTACAGTATCTTAGTATTTACATGTAGTTGGTTAAGCTGTTTCCACATATTTTGCCAAATAAAGAATATACGTGGATGTATGAAATTGTTCGTACCTTTTTACAAAAATACCCAAGTTGGATAAAAAAACAGTAAATTTCGTTATGCTGTATACGTGTGTCACGTAACCTGTAACCTGTCATCGGTATCATTATAATCAAATAATATGGAAATGGTGAATGAAAGGATATGGAGTAAATGCAGATGAGACAAGGTCTCAAACGCGTTACAAATACATTGTAAAAAGCAAAGGAACAACACTTTTATTGTTGTTCTTCCTCTTGAAGTCGCCACGAGGCCTTCAACAACGCGCCATAGTAAGTTTAAGACGGCCCTACGCCATAATCCATAATCCAAAAGTAGTCAACTAACTTTCCATGAACCTTATAGATGTATTTTGTTGTTTTGTTGAGGGTCCGAATTCCTTCAAAGTTGTTTGAAATTATTTAGACCTCGAAGACCGGTCTGCAATACTTTCATAAAAAGCATAAATATGTTATATATAATCACATTGCTTACAATAAATGGACAAAATTATTTTGAAAATAAAATTATGTCGACCATCAATTAAACAAAAATAACCTATCTCAATTTGAAAGTTGTACTGTCCTCAACAAGCTGAAAGATGATTTTATACAATTTAGGCAAACAGTTGCATGGGTAATTTTTTTTTCTAAATTTATAAGTTATATTTTGTTGATGTTTCTTGTATTTTACTTTTGAAATGATAAATTGATATGTAAATTTCGAGAAAAATATCTTGCAAGTAAATATTGAACCAATTTTCATCGTCTGACATGGTCATTAAATCAGGTTTTCAACATTGAAGCATAACATACAAGGAGCGAATGAGCTGACAAGGTAAGGCGTTGTAGACGCATCATCGTCACTTGACAGATCCAAGTTAGCCTAGATCAAATGTCTGTAACACCATTTACTGTAAAGCAGCATAATATTTCCTTAAGAAAGCAACCAAAAGTAAACGTGCAATAAATTTCCATATTGCCCTTGAGCAAATATGACTTAAATTTCATGACGTCATTGACAATAAAAATCCCTATATGAACAGAAACTCTGGTTTTGCTTTACAATAAAAGGTAATATTGCATAAATATATTGGGGATTATTAAATACTGTGTAGAAATAAATGCGTTTTTGCATGATGACTATGACCGTAAGTAAACTTTCCATATTTCCACACCCCAGGAAAATAACAGGTTATTTTATGCTCCACGTGCATCTCAGTCAAAATAAACGACTTCCTGTCAATATTGGCCTGGGCAAATAAACGACGGCCTGGCATTTCTAAACGTCGGAAGTATGTAATAAAATTTTTTAATACCTGTGCATTTCCATATTGACCTGATTATCACCCCTCGACTTCGTCTTTGGCCAATATGGGTGTCTCGGGATGATAACCAGGCCAATATGGAAATGTCCATGCATTTATCAGTATATATTTTCCCTCGTAGAATACTGGTATATACTGCAAGGCTCGCAAGATCGTGCAATATATAGAGATTATTATATGGTATTTTTCATATCATATCCCATATCATCCCGAGACATCCATATTAGCCCGAAGGCCAGAGGGCTAATATGAGTCGAGGGATGATATGGGATATGATATGAAAAATGCCATATCATAAACTATTTATCATATACTTCAACAATTGACCAGCTTTACTCTTCTTATAAAATGAAATTATGTAACAAAAATATTCATCTGCAATTTGTGTGTCATTTAGTCAGTGTCGTTTTCATCGGAATTTGTTTCAATAGGAGCATTTTGGTTTTATTTTTGATATTATTATCTCATTTTTCAGTAACTTCGGTATTTTGTATTTATTATGTTAACAAATTCAAGGTATACCACTCGCTATTTACTAAAATGAAACAATGTCCACTTATGAGTATAGAATAGAAAAATGGCTTATGCCACCCCATTTTTCTCTTGTGTGTGTTTTATATTTCAACAGATAGTTTCCTCTCGTTTGATGTTTCTCATCCAACATACCGGGTATTTTCAAGCGGAAAAGAAAGTAACACAAAACGTATAAATGGGGATGTTTTACGTGCTATTAAATGTAAGCACTTTTGTACTGAAAGTTGTGAATAAATTGCTTTGAAATATTTTTACACAAGGTCATGCAAATGAGATCATTGAGATAAGGCAGCATTGGCGGATCCAGGGGGGTCCGGGGGTTGGAACCCCCCTTTTTCTGGACAATTATTTATTTTCTTATAAATGTCCTGATGTTTTTATTAAGAAATACCCCCAAAAATTTTCGCGCCTCACTCCACTCAGCGAAATCTCCTTTCATTTCGAATTGGAACCACCCTTTTCTAATTTCTTGGATCCACGCCTGGGCAGGTATCGTCATAGCTTATTCATTTGTGTGACAAACAATTACATTAATTGCCAACGCTTTTATTTGGGAAAGGGTCCTGGAATAACTGAAAATAGTTTCAAGGTGAACATCTTGCTTAATCTTTGCTAAAACTGGTGGTTTTCTTCACAAAACGACAAAGTACTTTCATAACAACGCGGGTCATTAACTGGAACAACTACAAAAAAGTAAGAAACTTATGACGGGTGTACATTAAAAATCCGCAAAAATGTTGCTTGTTCCCAGTAAATGAATAAATTGTTTTATAACTTAATTCCGTAAAATTATACTGAAATATGTGAACTTTTATTTATTCCATCAATTGGAAAATCTTCACTCGCCATTTTGAAAAATCCATTTTTTACCCCCATGTAATACTGATTTTATATTACACGCCCGTGTAATATGGATTTCATCTTACACCCCCTGAAGATATGACTGGCTTAATTCTCTCTTTATGACACATATCTTGAGTAAGTATATGATAAAAAAATTCTACTCGGGACAAAACCCCCAAATGTTCATGCAATAACCTTATCTTTATACTTTTCGTGCGTGATATATGGAAGAAGAAGAAATTTTATGGTCAATAAATTGACGCCCATAATTGAGCAGTTATAACAAGGAATAAATATAATGAACAAAATATACAATGCGCAATTACATTTAAGAATTAAATGCATTATTTTGAAGTTTCATTGGGGTATGAATGTGTTGACCGAAGCACATTTTTAATGAAGTGCGGTAGCGCTTCATGTTGAAAATGTGCGCCCGGTCAACACTTTCATAATTTCATTCAATTCTTATAATTACATTTTAACCGAAATGTAAGAAAACAAAATTTATTTACAGGAAAGGACATCATGTACATTAGGATTCTATTTTTACAAATTAATCCGCCATGTGAACATGTGATCAAATATGTTTCATGGGAATTGCAACTTCCCATTGATATGCCACGTGATTTGTGTTCACCTATCAAAATGATGGAATTCAGAAATGTAATTATTTAAAATTGACGAAGTGCAAATTTCAGTATCATGGCATTTACTTACATGTATTTATATTATTCTTAACAACAACGATGGCATGATAATTTTTCTTCTCGCTATGATTGCTTTAAAATTGTTATACTAATCAGCCAATTGAAATTTATTTTGCTCCATTACGAGTCATTGGACCGAGTCGTAACCCTCACGGGAACGTAGTGGACTGAGGGTTACGTTATCGTATCTATCCATATCTCAGTCCATATCACGATATGGACCGGTCCAAATTTTATGGTATTGACTGATATGTTTTAACTGTATTAACAATGCAATTGATTTTTTTCTTATGTAATATTGTAATCAGCAATATATTTTTTATGCCCCCGCGACGATAAGTCGGGGGGGGGGGCATATTGTTTTACCCCTGTGCGTCTGTCCGTCCACCGTCTTCCGTCCGTCCGAGGGAGGTACATGGTTTGTACGCGCAACTCCTCCTACAGTTTTTATGCTAGAAAGTTTTTATTTTGCAGATTATTTGTACATATATATTGAAGATGTGCATGTGTTTTGGTGCATTTTTGTAAAAAATATACATTGCTGAACTTAGTCATATTTGGTGATTTTTTATAGAGGGTATATAGTTTGTCCGCGCAACTCCTCCTACAGTTTTAAGTAAAAGTTTTTATTTTGCAGATTATTTGTACCTATATTGAAGATATGCATGTGGTAAGGATTTTCATTTTGGTTGATTTTTGTCAAAATTATACATTGTTGAACTTAGTGATTTTTTTGGTGATTTAGTAATAGAGGGTACATAGTTTTTCCACGCAACTCCTCCTACAGTTTTGATGCTAGGAAGTTTTTATTTTGCAGATCTCTAGTACCTATATTGAAGATGTGGTAAGGATTTCTATTTTGGTTAATTTTTGTCAAAATTATACACAGGTGAACTTCGTCATTTTTTGGTGATTTAGTAATGGGGGTACACACATGTAGTTTGTCCACGCAACTCCTCCTACAGTTTTTATGCTAGGAAGTTTTTATTTTGCAGATAATATGAACATATATTGAAGATGTGCATGTGGGAAGGATTCTGATTTTAATGCATTTTTGGAAAAAATACACATTGTTGAACATGGCCATTTATTGGGTGAATTATTGATAGAGGGTACACAGATTGTCCGCGCAACTCCTCCTAGAGTTTTGATGCTAGGAAGCTTTTATTTTGCAGTTCATTTGTACCTATATTGACGATGTGCATGTGGTATGTATTTTGATTTCGGTTCATTTTTTCTTTTCAAAAATATACATTTTTCAACTTTTAATTTTTTGGTGATTTAGTAATAGAGGGTACATAGTTAATCTATGCAACCTAGAATAACATGTGTTTAGCGGGGGCATCATATGTGTCTTACAGACACAAATATTACCAAAAATCCCAATTTGATTCAACCTTGCGCGGGGGCATGTCTTAACTACAATTTACTAAGTAATTTTATATTTACAAGTGAAACTGTTGTGTTTGCTGATTTTTATGCATCTGTTGTTGATAATTTAGTGTTTACAGTAAATATTCTTCAAGAAAATAAAACACAATAGTTACTTATATAGAGAGCATTGCATCACGATATAGACTGCCCTTGGGATATCGATATGGAGTCCAAGAGTTCCGAAGTGTATTTGTCGTTGTGTATTTATATTATAGTAACTTATATATAGAGGTTCTTCACGAGATATAGACTGCCCAAGGGATAGCGAAATGGACTGACATATGGATAATGCCTGAGCCGTATCCCAAGGGCAGTCTATTAATCTGTTATGGATTTCTCCAGAGGGAACCGTTTACCTATAGTGTTGTCTGGTGTGTATAGTACACGAGCCGAAAGGCGAGGGCACTATTCGCACCAGACAACATTATAGTCCGTAATTAATTTAGTACATAACAGAAAAGAAAACAAAGTGAAAAAGAGACAAAGTATAGTAAACCGGAAGTCACGTGAGGTATAGTCCCGTCGTCACGCATAGTATCCCGCTGTCAAGGTATACAAATAACTATTGGAATATAGTGACGTTAGATTATCCAATGAAATCGTAAGATTTTTACTTGTTATGTACTAAATGGTGATAATGCTCTCTAGATGAGTAACTACTATATAAATACACAAAGACAATTACACTTTGGAACTCTTGGACTCCATAAAAAGTCACCAAGAAATGATTTGTAAATGATATAATATCATATCTCATATACTTAATAAGTTTAAGTACATGTATACTGAATTGAATTCAGCTATATGTTTGTTTTGCAGTATTGATTGGGACAAGTAGTGAAAACAGCATCTGTAACACTGACCATGTTGTGTTACAAAACGAAACATTTGAGTTAGCTGCAGATGGTTCCAAATTAAACCCGCCATGCGAAGTGTACTTTAAGGGATTTATTATGCACAATAATATCTACATTTATAAAAACATTTGCTTTAATATAACAGATTTCGAGATCCCTTGTGGTAGAAAAAACACAATACACATAACAAAATGGACTTTTAATTTGAGTTCAAAAGGAGATCGACTTTCTGTAATACTGGTGAGTAATAAGCCATTAAATAGTGAAAAATTATAGTAATCTGGTATTTTGAAGGTTGCTTCTTCGGTATATCTATGATGTTATATTTTATTAATTTTTTTCAACATAAAATCTTGAACAGGAAATTCAAATATCAATCTTTCGAACAGGAAATTCAAATATCAATCGTTTGAAGAGGAAATTCGAATAGCAATCACTACAATTAAATCGATGTCATAGTTAATAGTATCTTTTAAGCTCACACGGCATAGCCAGGATAGTTGGCAACTGTCGGCTGTCCTCTGACATTAACGTTTTTTTCATTCAAAGGGGAAAAAATTCTGATCATATTGGGTATTCCCCTTTAAAAGTTGATTTAAGATGGCCGCAAGCGGGGAACATATTTTAACATACAGACCATATGAGAAATGTATTCAAAGGTCTCCTCTGACAACAACGGACTATTTGAAACAAATTTGGTCCAAATGGCGAAAACTGATCAATTTGCTACTTAGCATTATCCGCCATTATCTTTTGAACGACGGTCGATTACTTATAACCAAACAAGGAGTAATGGCGTCTTTTTCATTATAAAATAATTCATATTGACTGACATGTTAAACGAATTTGCCATACAAATCGTACGATATTAGTATTTTGACATAGTAAGTGTTAAAATCTGTTGAAATGGAAGTTCCTTGTGTAACTGGAAGCCTTCCATTTTCCTATTAAAATGGTTTAAAATCTCGATCATATTTGCGTGCACACATATACCATTTTGCTACTTATACCATTTTAACCCGGAAATCGGATGTTTACCCCATTTCCTTTCTTTTTCATATCTCACCAGCGAGTAACAACTTGAACAGTTAAATATGATATGATAGTTCTCAGGTAGTCTCCTTCGAAGTTTTGTGATTTATGTATGTACGTCATACAAGATGACCGCTTGTAGGGAATAAAGTTTAACATAAGAAAACAATCAAAGATCTTGCTTTCTGAGTTTCGGAATTAATTTGAGGCATACTTGGTCAAAAGGGTAATACAATTTCCCCTTTCAAGAAGTTAATACCACATTAAAGTGGTAGCTTAAAGGCAACAAAAGAAACAAAATTTCCTGTTAGATCACCAAAATACAGTAATCCAAATGAGCGATTCATTGTCTTGAAAGCCCGTTGTTTCTGTAAGTAATTCAAAACCATTTAGGACCGGAACCATTTTCAGCTCACCTGGCTATAGCCAGGGTGAGCTTTTGCCATCATTTTTCGTCCGTCGTCCGTCCGTCATAAACTTTTCATTCAAAGATCTTCTTCTCTGAAACTACTGGGCCAATTGAAACCAAACTTGGCCACAATAGTCCTTAGATAGTCCCCTTTTTTTTCAGATCTGCGCGATATCCAAGTTGGCCGCCAGTGGGGATCATAGTTTTAACATTGGACCCCTGTGGGAAAATACTTTCAAAGATCCTCTCCTCTGAAACTAATTGGCCACAATAGTCCTTAGATGGTCCCCTGCAAAAAAGTTGTTTTTCAGATCCGCACTATATCCAAGATGGCCGCCATTGGGGATCATAGTTTTAATATTGGACCCTATGGGAAACTTTTTTCAAAGATCTTCTCTGAAACTACTTGGCCAATTAAAACCAAACTTGGCTACAATAGTCCTTAGATGGTCCCCTGCAAAAAAGTTGTTTTTCAGATCCGCACTATATCCAAGATGGCCGCCATTGGGGATCATAGTTTTAATATTGGACCCTATGGGAAACTT